>JAQQSU010019980.1:0-10145 GCA_028627135.1 Pseudochirops cupreus | reverse complement strand
TGATTTGCTTCCTAAAAATCAACCTAGCCCATTCTCCTCATCCTATTCAGTTCTGAGATTAGATTAGCTTCATTTGCAGCATTCATCAATGATATATGTACTAATGAACTGGTTTTCTGAATCTCTACTCAACTCTCAAGGAAACCTGAGATAGGCCCTAAGCACAATAAGTAGAACTCTCCTCTGGCAGATTTAAAGGAGGACACAAGCAAGATTCACACAGAACAGAAAAGACTGCATCATTGGAGATAATATTATATTGATGAAATCTCAGTTCCATTGGACTATTCAATTAACTGTACATTTCATGTACTAACTATGCAGTCAGGACTTTAGAAGAGTCTAATTTTCATATTATAGCTCATTTGTGGAGAAACACTCATTTGGAAATCAATGATTTATCCTTGCCCAAATGTATGTTACTTCCCACAGTCAGCAATTTTATACTCATTGTTGTGAAAGAATTTCTGAAAAGAAAAAAAAAGATCATTTGATTTTGGTAAATTTTTGTAAAGATTTTTAAAACTGTGACAGATGTCTGATATTTTATGATTTTTCTTTGCTGATGACTCAAGAAGAGACATGGAAATTTAAGGTTAGTCATTTGATTTAAAAATTGTATGTCTTACTATTCTTTCCTCTTTTTTAAGTGCCTAATTTCATAGAAGCATACATTCAAAATTGGATGATTCCTTAGAGGTCATTGAGTCCAACTGATTCATTTGGACATGAGGAATTTGAACCTGAGAGAGGGAAAAAAAGATTTGCCCTTGATTCCACAGCTAGTATGTGGGAGAAAATTTGAAAGAATTTGAGAGAATTTGAAAGGATATCTTCTGACTCCGGAATTTTAGCAAAATTTCAGATGGAAAGTTTTGTTAAAAATTAAGATATAATGTTTGTTTCTGTAAATTGGTTTAGTTCTATTTTTAAAGGAGGGAGGATATCTACTCTTCTAGATATATGGAGTGGTGATGAATAATATTTTTTATGTGTTTGCATTTTTCAAGTATGCCATATATTATCTTTTACTATAATTAAACTTTTAATTTTACAAACTCTAACAGTGTTAATTATGGGTTACTTTGCTACTGTGGTGAGGCTTCTATGAGAGAATAATTTTCTCTAATGACTAAAAACCAGGGATAGAATTAGTCATTTATGCCACCTAGCTAGTTACTATCACATGATGCCTCTCTTTTACCTGAAATTATAAAATATTTCCCTGAAATTTTACTCCCATAGTTTTAAAGCAACTATTATCATCTGCCTATTCACTGCAACTAGTCTTTTCAATGGGAAAAAAATGTTAATCAAACCAAGTCTACTTTCATTTAAATCATGGGCCCACAATAATGCCAAAATAGTGTGGTAGGGCTCTGACCTTTTCACTTCTCATATTTCATGATGGGAAAGGCAACTGAAGTACAGGTCAACAACTCTGAGGGTGGATAAGGAGGCAATTAGATGACTAGAACATGCTAGCTGCTGACTAAGTTCACCAGACTAACCACAAGCACAAGTTCTTAGCTTTGGATAAGGGGATGCAGAAATTGTAGTATTTCCAAAGCCAATATAAATCAGTCTTTGGTAAGCATAAATGAGGAACTTGTTGACCTTCTTCACAAAAAGGTCTGGCTCTTTCATGGAATTTTAAAATTTTCAACCAGAGTTATTAGTGTTTGCAGATTCTAAATAATCCAACTATTCATCAAACAAAGCACATTGTTTACAGAAAGGCAAATGAGAAACAGTCCCATTCTAAATGCTACATGTATGGGCTGTATATTATTAATAAAAGTTAACATTTATTTAGTGCTTTAAGATTTGTGAGACGCTTCAAAAATATTATTTTATTTTATCTCAAGACAACCCTGGCAAAATGGCACTATTATTGATCTTATTTTCCAGGTAAGGAAACTGAGATACAAATTTAAATGACTTCTGTAAAGTCATATGGCAATTAAATACTTGAGGTTGGATTTGGACTCAGGTCTGCAGTACTCCAAGTCCAACACTCTATACTCTCTTCCTCTGAATTGCTTCTTTTAAAAAAAGTATCTCTTTTAAAAATTTTCTATAGTTTTCTCTTTGTTGTTGCTCATTCTTGTTTAGCAATCAGCATATGTATGTTATAAAAGAAATGTGATAAGCACCTTCCTTTACCTACTTTTCGGAATAGTTTCATACAGCATGATAATTAATTGTTCTTTCAATTTACATGTAAAACCATCTTGTTTTAGAGATTGTTTTTTTTTTCCTTTGGGAATTCATTCATGGCCTTTTCTATTTTTATGATATTTCTCTTTTTTAGTTCAAGGTACAGTTTAATTTTTTAATTGACAGAATTCATTTTGTTATTATTCTTTTTTTTTATTAATTTATTTGTTTACTTTTAGTTTACAAGATTCAGTTGCACAATACCTTGAGTTTCAAATTTTCTCCCTATCTCACTCCTGCCCCCTCCTCTGTGGTGGCATGCAATCAAACATAGGATCTGCAAGTACCTTCACATTAAACATTAGTCAGGTTCTAAAGAAAGATTATAACTGATGCAAAGAACAATGGGAAAGAGGAAATAAAGCAAAACAAGAAAAAGAAAGAAAGCAGGTAGTTTGTTTCAATCTGCATTCAAACTCTCTAGTTCTATCTCTGGATGTAGACATCTCTTTTCATCCTGAGCCTTTTTGAGTTGTCTTATAACCTCGCATTGCTGAGAAGAGCCCAGTCTATCAAAGTTGGTGGTTACACATACGTTGTGTCTGTGATACTGTACAAATTTCTCCTGGTTCTGCTCTTCTCACTCAGGATCAGTTTATATAAGTCTCAGTAGGTTATATTATGAAATCTGTCTGCTCCTCATTTCTTATAGCACAATAGTATTCCATTACATTCATATACAACTTGTTTAGCCATTCCCCTCTTGATGGGCATCCCCTTAATTTCCAATTCTTTGCCACCACAAAAAGAGGCGTTATTTTTGTACATATGGGGCATCTTTCCACTTCTATGATCTCTTTGGGATACAACTGGAGGAGTGGTATTGCTGAGTCAAAGGGTATGAATTTATTTATAGCCATTTGGGGATAGTTTCAGATTGCTCTCCAGAATGGTTGAATCAGTTCACAACTCTACCAACAATGTATTAGTGTTCCAATTTTTACACATTCTCTCCAGCATTTATCATTTCCCTGTTTTGTCATCTTAGCCAATCTGTCAGGTGAGAGTTGTTTTGATTTGCATTTCTTTAACCAATAGTAATGTAGAACATTTTTTCATATACTTATAGATGTCTTTAATTTCTTCTTCTTCTGAAAATTGCCTGTTCCTATCCTTGGACCATTTATCAATTGGGGAATGACTTGTATTCTTATGGATTTGACTCATTTCTCAGTACATTTTAGAAATGTGGCCTTTATCAGAGACACTGGTTGTAAAAATGCTTTCCCAATTTTCCATTTGCCTCTTAATCTGGGTTACATTGGCTTTGTTTGTACAGAAACCTTTCAATTTAATGTAATCAAAATTATCCATTTTGCATTTTATAATGCTCTCTAACTCTTGTTTGGTCATAAAATCTTCCCTTCTCCATGAATTTGACATGTAAACTATTCCTTGCTTTCCCAGATTGCTTATAGTGTCACCCTTTATACCTAGATTGTGTAGTTTATTGGGTTTTTCCTAAAACCAGCTCTTAGTTTCATTTATTAATTCAACAGTTTTCTTAATTTGAATTTTATTTATCTCTCCTGTGGTTTTGATTATTTCTAATTTAGTATTTAATTGAAGATCTTCAATTTGTTCTTTTTCTAGCTTTTTCAGTTGCAAGCCCAATTTATTGACCTCCATTTTCTCTATTCTATTCATGTATGCATTCTGGGATATAAAACTTCCCCTACAAACTGCTTTTGCTGCATCCCACAAGTTTTGTATGTTGTCTCATTATTGCCATTTTCTTAAATGAAGTTACTGATTGTTTCCATAATTTCAAGTTTGACCCACTCATTTTTTAGGATTAGATTATTTAGTGTCCAATTAGTATTTAGTCTGTCTTTCCATAGCCCTTTATTGCATATGAATTTTATTGTGTCATGATCTGAGAAGGATGCATTTAATATTTCTGCCTTTCTTCACTGAATTGTGAGATTTTTATGCCCTAGTGTATGGTAGATTTTTGTGTATGTGACATGTACCACTGAGAAGAAGATATATTCCTTTTTATCCCTGTTCAGTTTTCTCCAGAGATCTATCATATCTAGCCTCTCTAAAATTCCATTTGCCTCCTCAAATTCTTTCTTGTTTATTTTGAGATTACATTTTTCAAGTTCAGAGAGGGGGAGATTGAGGTCCCCCACTAGTATAGTTTTGCTATCTATTTCTTCCTCTAATTGCCTTAACTTCTTTTAGCAGGATGTAATTTCCTTCCTTATCTCTTTTAATTAGATCTATTTTGGCTTTTGCTTTATCTGAGATAAGGATTACTACCCCTGCTTTTTGTTTTTTACTTTAGCTGAAGCATAATATATTCTGCTCCATTGTATTACCTCTAACCTGTGCATGTTTCCTGTGTTTCTTGTAGACAGAATATTGTAGGACTGTAGTTTTTAATCCATTCTGCTATTTGCCTCCATTTTATGGGAGAATTCATCCCATTCATACTCACAATTATGATTACTATCTGCGTCTTTCCCTCCATTCTATTCCCTTCTCTGTTTATGTTTTTATTTCTTCCTCCTACATTCCCCTCCTTAAGAGTTTTCCTTTTGATCTCAGTATTCCCTCCCTCTGCCCCTCCCTCTTTACCTACCCTTTCCCCTTACTACTATTTCCCTCCCTTCTAACCCCTACCCCTTTTCCCCCTTTAGCACTCTTTCTCCCTGTAGGGAACAATAGATTTTTATGTTTTACAGAGTATGTTATTCCCTCCTTGAACCCAAACTGATGAGAGTAAATTGCATACAGTGCTCCTCTCCCTCCCTCCTTTCCCTCTATTATAATGAGTTTTTGTGTCTTTTCACATTAGAATCCTAAAATTAACTGATTATGTTGATCCCTCGTTGAACCAGAATGATAATAAATGATAATAATAATGATAAAGTTCATATGATGTTCATCTCCCTCCCTTCTTTTCCTCTACTGTAATATGTTTTTATGCCTCTTCATGTGGCATAATTTACACTTTTCAGCCTCATCCTTTCCTTTTCTCTCATTACAATCCTTTTGTACCCCTTAATTAGTTTTTTTTTTATCATCAGAATAGTACATTTATACTCACACCCTCTATCAATGTATATCCCTTTTAAATGATGGAATAATTTTATAAATTTCAATATTGACAGGTATCAGCTTCTCTTATAGGGATGTAAACACTTCACTATTATTGAATCACAGGTTTTGTGTGTGTGTGTGTGTGTTCCTAGTTTACCTTTATATGTCTCTCCTGACTCTTGTATTTGGAGATCAAAGTTTCCATTGAGCTCTGGCTTTTTCATCAGGAAAGTCTGAAAGTCCCTTATTTCATTAAATGACCATCTCCTTGCCTGAAAGATTATGCTTAGTTTTGCCAGGTAGTTGACCCTTGCTTGCAGTCCAAGCTCTTTTCCCTTATGAAAGATCAAATTCCAAATCCTCCAATCTTTTAATGTAGAAGTTATTGGTCCTGTGCAATACTTATTATAGTTCTGTGGTGTTTGAATTGTTTCCTTCTGGCTGTTTAGAATATTTTCTCCTTGACCTTGTAGTTCTGGAGTTTGGCTACTATATTTCTTGGAATTTTCAATTTGGGATCTTTTTCATGAGGACCCTGGTGAATTCTTTCAATAACTTTTTTACCCTCTGATTCTAGGTTCTCAGGACAGTTTTCTTTGACAATCTCTTGGAGGCTGTTGTCCAGGCTGCTTTTTTCATCATGGCTTTCCAGTAGACCAATAATTCTTATGTTATCTCTCCTAGATCTGTTCTCCAGGTCAGTTGTTTTTCCAGTGAGATATTTAACACTTTCTTCTAATTTTTCAACCTTTATGATTTGTTTGACTTTATAGTCCTTAGCTTTGATTTGACTAATTCCATTATTTAGTGAATTATTTTCCTTGGTTAGTTTTTGAAGTTCCTTTTTTAAGTATGTATTTTCTCCAGTTAGATTTTGAACCTCCCATCCCAGTTCACAAATTTTACTTTTTAAGGATTTGTTTTCTTCAATGAGAATTTTTTCCAATTTGGTCAATGTAGATTTAAATTTCTCTTCCACCTCTCTAATTTGGCTTTTGAAATCTTTCGTGAGCTCCTCCAAGAATGCTTTTTGGGCTTGAGACCAATTCGTATTTCCTTCATGGACTTGAGAGCAGTAAATATTTCTTTCTGTCATCTCAGGTGTGAGTTTAGAGTCCATGTTGTCCTTTCAATTTGATTGTTCTTGCTTTCTGTAATAGGATTGTATCATTCTTGATTTCACAGTTTCCTTCTTGCCCATTGTGATTGCTTATGTTCTGACTTTTAGAGGGGATATCTTCTCCTGGGGTACAGATGGCTCTGAACCATGCTTCTCAGGCTGGGAACTAGGGGCTTGGTTGTTGACTTTGTGTGCTATAGCCTCCAGGAGTCTGGACTGAGGTCAAGGCCAGGACTTTCAGTGATTCCCCTGGGTTACCCTGAGGCTCATAGAGTTATGTGGGGGGGAGTGGTAGTCTGGCCACTTCAGGTTTCTGGCTCTGTGCCCCTGGACTACAACTCAGGCATGCTCATCAGCTGGTGGCTGGCAGTGCTGGTATTTGCACATTGCCCTGGTGTTGCTAAGGCACAACTGGGCTTCTGTTGTTAGTGCTTGCTGGCTCCATCCCCCTGAGTTTTGGGATCTCCAGGTGGTCAGCTTAGGTGGCACTTGTTGGGACTCCTCCTGCCCTTCACTTCAGGCTCTGCACAGCTTCAGTCACACCCTTACTTTGGGACACCCAATCCTGAGACTGTTTTCACTGTTTCAGGATTTTACATTGGATGGAGCATTAATCTGTTAGTTTTCAGTGTCAGGGAGGGGGATTAGAGCAGTTAGGGTTTACTCTGCAGTCTTGGGCCTGGAAGTTCTAATAGGCAATTTTCAGACATCCAGGCTGCAGGCTGATAGTCCCAGGAGAAGCTATTGTTGCTGCCATGGGCCCTGTGCTTTCTCTTACCCAGCTCTGACTGATCCTTCATCTGGTGGTGGGTGATAAATCAGCGAGTTGCACTTGGGGTGGGTGGATCTGCTGACTGGGGCTCAATCTCACTCTGCTCTGCTGTGCTCTCAGGTCCATATTAGTGCAGCCCCTGCGTGTTCCACGCTCCGCCTGTCCAGACCTGTATAGGCACTTTCATGGGCTGGGAATCTGCCACTCTCATTCTCCCAATGGATTCTGTCACTCTAAAATCTGTTCAGAATCACTTTTTAGAGGTTAGTGACAGAATTCATGGAGGACCTCAGAAAAGTTTCTGCTTCTATTCTGCCATCTTGGCTCTAGCTCCCTGATATTTCATTTTTAAGCTAAGGTTATTGAAGTATTCTATTTTCTGTTAATCTGGGCAACTTATGTTTTTGTAAATATTGAACCATTCACTTAGTCAAATTTGTAGGCATATAAGTAAGCAAAATAGCTCCTAATAATTGGTTTCCTTTCATTTTCATTGTTGGGACATTTATTCTTTTTGTTTTTGATACTGATAGTTTGATTTTTTTTTTAAATCGAATTAACCAATGATTTATAAAATGTATTTCTTTCCACAATATCAGCTTGGGGTTTTTTTTATTGGTTCAGTAGTTTTCTTAATTTTAGTTTTATTAATCTCCCTTTGATTTTCAGGATTTCTAATTTCATGTTTAATTGGGGATGTTTAATTTGTTCTTTTTTCCCTCCAGAATTTATTTTTCATTTCCAACATTCATTTCCACAAGATTTTGAGTTCCAAATTTGCTTCCTATCTCTCTCCTACCTCCAAACCCAAGATGGAATGCATACTTGCTTACCCCTTGTAATCCCCCATCCCTTCTTACCCCCTTCCTCCTTACTTTCTTATGCAATATGGATTTCTATACCCCATTGCCTGTATATCTTATTCCCCTGTTGCAAGCAAAAACAGTTTTTTATAACATTTGTTTTTAAAACTTTGTGCTCCAGATTCTCTCCTTTCTTCCCTCCTCAACCACCTGCATTGAGAAGACAAGCAATTCAATATGTTATACATGTGTAGTTATGTAAAATTTTTCCATAGTAGTCATATTCTCAAAGATTAACTATATTTCCCTCCATCCTATCCTGACCCCATTTATTGTATTTTTTTCCTTTGACCATGTACCTTATCAAAAGTGTTTGCTTCTGACTATCCTCTCCTCCAATCTGACCACCCTTCTATAATCCCTACCTCTTATCCTCTCCCCCTACTTTCCTGTAGTATAAGATACCCAATTGAAGTGTATGTTATTCCCTCCTTAACTCAAATCCAGTGAGAGTAAGGTTGACTTGTTCCCTTTCACCTTCCTGTTCTTCCCCTCCATTGTAACAGTTTTTTCTTGCCTCTTTTGTGTGAGGTAATTTACCCTATTCTATCGCTCCCATTCTCCTTCTCCCAATATATTCCTCTCTCACCTATTAATTTTATTTTAGACATTATCCCTTCATATTCATTCATGCTGGGTGCTCTGTCTATACATACATATAAAATATATAAACACATACACATGCATACATACACATATACATACATATATGTGTGTACGTATATATGTATGCATATACACATATCCTCTTCGACTATCCTAATTCTGAGAAAAGTCTCATGACTTGCAAATACTGTCTTTCCATGTAGAAATGCAAACAATTCAACTTTAATAAGTTCCTTATGGTTCCTCTTTCCAGTTGACCTTTTCATACTTCTCTTGATTCTTGTATTTGAAAATCAATTTTTTTGTTCTGCTCTGGTCATTTCATCAAGAATGCTTGAAAATTCTCTATTTCATTGAATTTCCATATTTCCCCCTGAAGTATTATACTCAGTTTTGTTGGATAGGTGATTCTTGGTTTTAATCCTAGCTACTTTGATCTCCAGAATATCATATACCAAGTCTTTTGATCCTTTAATGTAGAAGCATCTAGATCTTGTGTTATACTGATTGTGTTTTCACAATACACAAATTGTTTCTTGCTGACTGCTTGTAATATTTTCTTCTTGACCTGCAAACTCTGAAATTCGAGTACAATATTTCTAGAAGTTTTCTTTTTGGGATCTTTTCAGGAGGTGATGGGTGGATTTTTTCCATTTCTATTTAGCTCTCTGGTTTTAGAATATCAGGGCAGTTTTCCTTGATAATTTATTGAAAGATGATGTCTAGGCTCTTTTTTTTTTATCATGGCTTTCAGGTAGTCCAATGATTTTAAAATTATCTCTCCTGGATGTATTTTCTAGGTCAGTAGTTTTCCAATGAGCTATTTCACATTGTCTTCTATTTTTTTTCATTCTTTTGGATTTTTTTATAATTTCTTGATTTCTCCTAAAGCCATTAGCTTCCATTTGTTCCACTCTAATTCTGAAGGAATTATTTTCTTCAGTGAGCTTTTGAAATTACTTTTCCATCTGGCCAACTCTGCTTTTTAAGTCATTCTTCTCCTCATTGGCTTTTTGGACCTTTCTGCATTTTGAGTTCGTCTATTTCTCAGGTTGTTGTTTTCTTCAGTATTCTTTGGGGTCTCCTTTAGCAGGCTATTGATTAACTTTTCATGATTTTCTTGTATCATTCTCATGCCTCCTCCCAATTTTCCCTCCACTTCTCTTACTAAATTTTCAAAATCCTGCTCAAGCTCCTCCATGCCCTGTAATCAATTCATGTTTTTCTTGGAAGCTTTTGATGCAGGAGTTTTGACTTTGTTGCTTTATTTCAGTTCCTTGTTTTAATTTGTTTTGTCCCCAAAAAAGGATTCTATTGTCTGATTGCACTTCCTCTGCTTGTTGATTTTGCCCAGAAATTACTTGACTTTTTGTATCAGCAAGCACCCTGGCATACCTAGGGTGGCTGCTAGCATGGGTTCTTAGATCTGCTTTTCTTTTTTCTTTTTTTTTTTTAATTTTTATTATAGTTTGCATCATTCATTTCCACAAGATTTTGAGTTACATATTTTCTCCCC
>JAQQSU010001998.1:0-14809 GCA_028627135.1 Pseudochirops cupreus | reverse complement strand
AGTTGGAGGGGGGGCGGTGTATGGGTTAGGATATAAGAGAGAACAGACGGGGGGAATGGGTATTTAGTAGGCTCACTATTTGGGAGTGGGCTTAGGTGAGAGATGGGAAGAAAAATTTGCACCTCAAAATCTTGTGGAAATGAATGTTGAAAACTAAAAATAAATAAATAAATTGAAAAAAAAAGAATAAAAAATGTTTGAAAATGCGAAAATCTTCCCTCAAAAACAGTCCTCAAAGTGAAATACAATATTAGATGAACTATAACCATGGATGTAAATATATTAATATCTTAATGAAAAGATGACTGATTCATATAAGAAACTGATATTTCTAGGGTGGAAAGAATTTTTTTTTTTAGTGAAAATAATCCAAATAGACATCATTTCAGTTTTCCAAGACTATGCTCCTTCATGTTTCAGAAACAGTACACAGAAGCATCAACTTCACATTTGAGGCACTTTTTTTTAAAGAAGAGGATCTCATAAATGTGAGATATTGATGCTATAAGAATTAATTCATTAATTGCTAATGGAAATAAGACAAAACAGAAAATCTGAAAAGTAAGAATCATACTCTGTTTTTGTAGTTAGCTGTTGTTGTTGATGATGATGCACTGAGTGTTCATTTTGCTCATGGGAAACAGCTACGAGTAATGTGTATAAATACTCTTTGGATGAACTGGATGGAACCAAAAAAGACAAATAGTCTGAAAGGCAGACACTATTTCATTTACAGGAATTTATTAAATTTGTAGAACAAAACTCTGGCAGTCTTTCAGACCTGTGATTCTAATGCCAGCATCAAGTTATAAATTACAGTTGTATTCTGGAAGTTCTAAGAAACAGTAATAGTGATTAGAAAATGTATCAGTAAGGGAAATGTCTCAGAACATATCAGAATACAAAAATACAAAAGAGACCTGTCATATGGGAAAACCTGCTGCTGTCAAATTTGATTTAGGAAGTAGCCATATAAATGTCTCCAAAATGGTCACGTTTTCAACTGCATGGTGTTCTTTTATTTCCATTCATCCATCTTTGCTAAATTAGTAACATAAACCACTATTGCATGGCAGGAGTCTAGAATTTCTATGCAATGTATTTCTCAATTTGTGTTGTTTTTCCAAAGATGAAGACAGTTTGTAATACATAAAACAATCTTTTCTTTGCTTGTTTGTGAAAAATAACAGAAACCGACAGGTTAAAATTAAAATTTTAGTAATATAAGGCTAAATTAAAGTGTCTGCCCAAATGAGTGGAGATTGAAGATCAGTAGTGTAACAATTTTCAATTAAATTTATTTAGTTTGCCCTTCTGATTCCTAGGGAAAGTGAATTGTAAAGCACATACCACATTTCCATTATTTGCTTTAATTCCTTCATAAGAATTTCAGGGCTTTATTGGTTTTTAATCACTGTCAATATTTGTCTTTCATGAATTTCAATGGATAGTCTGATATAATTTCTTAAAATTATTTATGAATATTCTAGTATGACTTTCAACATTCCATCCATGTAAGTAGCTAAAATGCACAATTTGAAATCTGATATTACATAACATTTTGTTTAGTTAGTTTGGTTTTGGTTTTGATTCAGATTTTTGGGCATTGACATTTTATGAGACCTACACCAAATTAAATGAGTCACAGAGTAAAATTCAAAATATTATCTGAGAACCAAGAACCATATACAGTAACAAAGAAACTTTAGATCTACCATTTCATCTTCTAAATTACATCCATGCATATTGATTGTGATCTCTATTACCTCTGAATGAGAAGATATGAATGATAAAGTTCATTCCACTGTGAATTTTGAACTACAGACAGAATTATTCTACCATTCAATAAATTAATGTATGTGCATATTCGGTAGAGAAAATTCATTTTAATATTAGTCCAATAAGGTTACAAAGAGGAGTGTAAACTTACTACTGCATCTGCCAAACACATACATTGGTGCATTCTCAAAGTAAACAAAGAACTTGAAGATTATTTTACATTTGGCATATAAGCACCATTGTTTCTATCCCATATAACATATATTCATCAAAATTTTGTATATATCCCTAAATAATGAAAATTCCATGGAGGTAAATGGAATCAGAATCATAACTACTGTAATATTTCCACTAAAAAGCCACTATGTACATGGATTATCATATACATATTCATGTGCATATGCCTGCATGTGTATCTCTCTAAACTGTGTTTATTGCCCCTGGTACAAGAATCCTGAGACACTGCCCCTTCCATCCCAAGGAGCAGAGATCGAATTTAAAAGAAAGAAAAAAGACCAAAAGAAAAAAGATGAGTAAAAAACATAACATAAAAAGAATCCAATCACAGGAAGTTTTTATGTTGACAGGGAAGATCAAGACACAAATTCAAAAGAGGACAACAATGTCAAAACACCTATGGGAAAAGTCCCAAAGAAAAAATGGCAAGTGGTCTTAAACCCAGAAAGAACTCATGGAAGAGCTTAAAAATCGTATGGGAGAGGTTGGAGAAAAATTGAAAAAAAAAATGGTAGTGATGCAAGAGAATTATGGGGGAAAAGAGTTAATAGCTTAGGGAAAAAATATGCAACTCCTTAAAATGTACAATTGGTCATAAGGAAGATGAAGTACAATAGTTAACTGAGGAAAACAACTCCTCAAAAGTTAGAATTGGGCAAAGGGAAGCTAATGACTTTGTGGGAAAATGAGAATAAATTTTAAAAAATAATAAAAAGAATGAAAAAATAGAATAAAATGTAAAATTCCTCAGAAAAACAACTGGTCTGGAAAACAGATCCAGGAGAGACAATGTCAGAATCATTTGACTATCTGAAAAACATGATCAAATGGGGGACATGAGTAGCATATTTCAAGAAAGTATCAAGAAAAATTACTCTGATATCCTGAAAAGATAGGTCAAAAAAATAACTGAAAGAATCCAATGATAACTTCAGGAAAGATATCCCAAAAGAAAAATTTTAAGTGACATTATAGTCAAAGTCCAGAATTATCAAGTAAAGGAAAACCTACCAGAAGTGGCCAGAAAGAAACAATTCAAATATTGTGGAGCCACAATCAGGATGACACAGTACTTAGCAAATGCAACCTTACAAGATGGCAGGTCATGGAACATGATATTCAGAAAGTAAAGGGACTTAGGATTATAACCACAAGTCATCTACCCAAAAAAAAAATTAAGCAAAATTTTGTATTTAGTAGATGCCGTAAACATGTGTATTGGATTGGATTGCATCTATAAGTTGAAAGGTTTTAGTTAAATGCTATTTAGGACCCCCTTTGAACTCTAAATACACATGTTCCAAAAGTCTTAGTGCATATTTAGACTTTAATAGCTTTAAAATGCACTAAGAATTTTGGGAAAACTCTATATGCTCCTATGTAATTAGAAAAAAATTCTTTGTTTTAAAACTTAGCACATTCTATCATACATCACTTTGGAAAATTTATATTGCCCCTCTAAAGGCTATTGATTATAGTTCTTTTGACTTCTTAGGGAGCAGGAATCCTGACAAACAAGAAGTTTATAAAATGTCTTATAACACTTAATTAAAGAAATATTGCTAACTTCATAGTTGACTTATCTTTCATATCTTGAACATATCATACTGTTAATATTTTAAACAGCTGGATCCTTGCAGCAACAGATGTTCAAATAAAAATGAAATATACATACATTTACTAAAATGCTTTCATGGGATTAAAAGTTTGGAATCATGCTGATCAAAGATTTTCATAATTTCCTTTTTTTAAAATTTAGATTTCATCTAGATATAGGGCAATGTGGACCACCCGTGATCTTTGTTGTATATCTTAGAAATAAGTTAAGTGCCAATGGAACAATAGTTCATACTTTTTTTTTTATTATTCTCTTTATCATTTAAATTGTAATAGTTTCATGGAAGCATAATAATGTAACTTTAACTTTGCTGTGGCATCTGCAGTCTACTTACATAATTTAAATCTAATTATTTCTTAATATAATGTCTATTCTTTAATATTTAGAAAAAATATTGAATATACAGAAAAAGTTTTAGGTTTAGGAATAAGTACTTGGACACTTTTAATCTCTTTCTCTATTCTGTTACTATTACTAATTTTCAGTGTGAGTAGAGATATGTCCATTAATATCTTTGAACATGAGGCTACTTTACAATGAGCTGAAAGATTTAGTAAGTTCTAGCTGATTGTATATCATTTATATGACCGTACTGTACAATAAGGACATAAAAATACTAGGTCATTGTTCACCTAGCATTAAGATAAATCTAACAGATTTGTCAGTTTTTTGTGGGTTTCTTTGTTTGTTTGTTTTTTCTTATTGTTGTTGCTGTTTAGAGATGAGTAAATGCAAAAAAAAAAAAAATAGAGAGGCTATTTATTTTCTTGGAATATGAGACCTAAACAATGACTCACTGGATTTCTTTTAATAATCCAAATTTCTAATCTTAAAGTTATCCAATACTATGGGAAAGATTTCCTTCAGTTTTCATCCAGGCCACTGTGATAACACTTTCAAAGATAGCTCAAAAAATCAGTTTGAGAAAGATTGCTTTCTTAGAAATTCTAATACTCTGAACGAATGCCTTTATAAATTGCATGAAATAACTTCCAAAATAGTCCCTCGCGAAGTTCTCAGTTATTTTTTTTTGCATATACCTAATTTTACTTTTTTGTTCTGATCTGCACCCTGGTACTCTGCTTAATATTATTCAATAATGTTAAAATTCTCACAGGAATAATCACAATTTTAAGGAAATTTATGCGATTTAATATTGATGACCTATTATTCAATGATTAGGTTAAATGGGTAACATTTTCTTTCACCTGACAGCACCCTATGTATCTGATTAAAGCAATGTATTACTTATCTGCTGTAAGTAATTTGGCAGATGAAAGTAGGGAAATGATTTTAAATGATCACCAAGATCTGGAAGAAGCCTTCAAGGGCATCTAACCCACTCATCTTCCAGAAAAGAAAGGTGGGATTTAGACAGATTGAGTGATTTGCTCAAGGTAATAAATGGTAGCACTAGAATTTGAACCCAGATTCTTTGATTCCAAATTCAGTCCTTCTTAAACAAATGAAGGTTTCTGAGAATGCAGGAAGCTTAATATCTATAAGTCTTAAGGAAGTCTGGCCCTACGAACACATCCTCGTTGGCAGTTGTCAATACAATAATAAAACTTCAAAGTTAGAAAGAATAACAGAGCCCACCTGTACCTGTTCTAACTTACCACATAACCAACGTATTTATTTTTCCTACAGTGAACTTGGATTCTAGAAACTACTCCCTCAGAAAGGACACATGTGAAAAGACTCTTCAAACTGTCCATAGATTGTGGTTTGTCCTTCGTTCTTAAACAACAGGGACATCATGGTATATCAAGGAGATGATGACATGACTTGAAATTGACTTTGATTTGGGTGAGGGAGGGCTGTGCAAAGTCACCAGCCTCACTATCTCCTCCAGAGCCATCTGGGCCCAGTGGTCTGATAACAATCAGGATGACTGAAGAAGGCTCAGGATGCAGTCGGAGATCTTGCCCCTTTCAAGCTAAGGTATTTTCAGGTTCTCACTTTGACTGAGGCTTTGCCCATCCATTGAAAAGACTTCTTTAAGACGTGAGTCAAGTCAATTAAAAAAAAATTCAATAAAAAAAAATTCAATAGAAAAACTTCAATAAAAAAAAATTCAAACTGGAATGCCAAGACCCTCAGGGGTGCTGGTCAAAAGAGAAGCAGTTACATCCACTCTGAGCTAGAAGGGGAAAAAACAACAACCACGAAGTGTGCTCAGGCAGGGACCTATTGTTGTCTAGTCTAGGAAGGGAAGCAGAGTAAGTAGCCCGGTAAAAAGTATAGGCAATGGCTCATTGGCTCTAAGATAAGTTTGCTAAGAAGCTGAGGACCTGAGGACTCTGAAAGGGGAACTGAAAAGAGAACTATATTGAAATTCAAGTTTGAACAGAAAAAAGAAATCTAGTCCATTAGCACCTACACTAAGTAGAGAACCTCTGCAGGATGAGAGACAAGAATCAACATTTACGTGGTGCAGACCAAGGCGTTGAGCTGAGTGCCTTACAACAGCTATTTCATTTGATCCTCTCAACAATGCTGCAAAGTTAGGTGATCTTATAATCTTCATTTTACAGTTGAGGAATCTGAGACAAACAGGTTAAGTTTTTTGCCTGGGTTCACATAGCTAGCAAATCTCTAAGGTTGCATTTGAATTCAGGTCTTCCTGATTCCAGGCCCAGTACCATATCCATCATAGCACAGAGTTATTACAATTGATTACTTAATTGATTAAGGTAAACAAATTGTGGTACATGAGTGTAATGAAATACTGCTGTGGTATGACAAACTACAAACGTCAAATATAAAGTAGCATCTTAAATACATCTGAATTGACGTAAAGTGAGGCAAACAAAACCAGGAACACAATATATGCAGTGCTTAATAGCAATGATTGGGGGCCTGGTTATACTCACATACATCTAACATTAAGTAGTCATCCTTTAGTCTACTCCTTGACATCTTGTCATATTCACTCACATTATTCTTAACTCTAAAGTAATAGAATTATTTTTTGGCAGAATTTATTTGATTAAAAAAATCAGTGTCTTCCACATTAATTAGTTACCACTGCATCCTCATACTAGTTTGATAAATTATACTGGGGGAAAAAAAACTTTTTTTTTTCCATAAGCAGTTCTTAGTCACTCAATATATGGCAAAATTTATTGTCCTAGACTTAAACATAAAAATTAATGCCTATATAATTATTAGGAAAAGATCATATAAGAACCTAGAGATAGTTAAATATTTAAATCTATCAGTTCTAAGAAAGATCACAAGCAAAATAATTTCTAAATATTACTTCTATTATTGTATTCTCCTCACTTCTGAAACATACTCCCACTACTCAGTTCACTAAGGATACCAATTAAAGTTTCTCTTCAAGAATCCTCTACTTATAGACAATTTGAAGGCTATATTCAATTAAGTCATTCAATAAATTCACTTCCATCCCATTTATGGTAAGTGGTGCATTACCTTCATGAAGAACATATTTTAATCAATCAATCCCCCATGCTTCAGGCTGAGTTTGCAAAGTCCCTAATTAGCTTGAGTGATATTTCAAGCAAAATGTCACTGGGTGGTCTGAGTGGATATCTGGTCAAGCCTTAAGAATAATTTATGAAACTTTAAGCCAGTTCATACAGTTTGTGCAGATTAGAGTAGAACAATTAAAAGGAAAAAGTACTCTAGCAAAGTTCCTGAAGTGGAAATGCTTTAAGGGAGGGGAAGTTCTTTCACTCCTTCACTATCTAGGTCTCCTTTATTCCCTTCTATTCTGAACTTTGAAGACCTTGGAGGATTCTGGATTTCCCATCTTCCCATCAACATTCTAGTATTCTATCCTGGGACAGTATCAGCTGGTAGCAGTGTTTACACTGGGATCCAAGTGATGTGATGTGAAAAGGTATAATAAGAATCCATCAGAAGCCCAGAAAAGAAGCTATACCATGCCTAAGAAAACTTTTTGAAAACTCCTAAAGGGCAAAAGGGAAGTTTCAATAAATGGGAGCTTGGATTGCCTCTCTGTCACATGTTTGTTTTTTTTTTTCTAAGCTTGAAATCTTTCCCCTGTACTCTGTTTACACTGGTGGGAGAGCATATAACAATTTGGGGGTGGGGTAAATAATATTTTACAATGATTTCTTAATATGTTATTTTAGTAAACACCCCTTTCTAAAAACTAATTAAATCTGGGTCACTATTTAAAAATCAACTGAAAAGTATGGTGGGAAATAACATGAGGTAGAATGGGGGCAAGGAACTCATAAGCTATAGCAATAAAATACAACTACCCCCAACTAGTCAGGACTAGCTCTAGATCCCTGAGAGGACATGATGCTTGCATTTTGTGGACCCAGTTTTTTTGGTGCAAGTGGGATTGGGATAGAAGCTTCAGAGTATGTTTGCTATGGAAATATAAAAGTTTAACAGTCCTCCCTAAGTGTCTGTTCAGCTATGACAAGAAAACAGTCTCTTCAGAGATGACATTTAAAACTCAATCTCTTTACAAATAAGAGTTAAAACTCAGTATCTTGGCAAAAAGATGTTAAAACCATCTTCTCACAAACTTTTGATGCATTAAAGTTGAACATGAGCCCTCTCCCTTTGACTCCTTGAATGCTGGTAGTCAGAATGACATTCTTTAATATTTCAAAGTTTCTCTATATAACAGTAACCATTTCTACAGTTTCTGTAAGAGAGGCTCTTGAATACGGTGCTACATTTACAGCAATGGGAATAGAAGAATAACAATAAGACTATCAAATCTAAAAAAACAACAACTGTGACATTATAATAACAAAAATTGGTCCAAAGAAGAGATAAAAAATTGTATTTCCCTCCCTTCTTCACATATGTGGGAAGTTATGGGTTTGGAATGATACATATAATGTCAGTATGGGTTTCTATCCTGTTTTGTAATCTTTTTTTGTTTGTTTTTAGAAGGGATGGCCCTTTAGGAGAGCCGAAGAAATGGAGGATTATATTGAGAAAGAAAACTATATGAAACAAAAGAGAGCAATAAAAATTTAAATTAAAAAGTGAAAGAAAATCCTAGTTCATATCAAATATGGGCGTGACTGAAGGATACAGTCACCTCTAGCAAGTTAGATGATGCAGAAAAACACAAGAATGTCTGTTTCCAATATTCCTTACAAACTTATGATGATTCTTAATGTTTTACCAGTTCTCTTGATTAAGATGGACATGATATAGTCCTTCTATTAGTAAACTTTATTTAGCAAAGCAAAATGCTCTTTGGCAATAGATATTTTCATTATAATGGGATTTATGTAGAGTATCTTTTAAACCTCAGTTACTCTTGCTTTTTAGAGAAAAAAAAATCTATTCTCCAGAATTCTCAATACTTTTCTTTTTCATCATCTTTGAAGGTTTTAGACTACTTTGACTCGTAGCCAAATCATATGCATCTCAGTTCACAGCTTTTCTTCCTAAATTAATGACTAGGTAGCCTTGATGCACATTCATGATTGAAGGTCAACTACTCCAAATGTAGCCAAATCGGAGGGATTTGAGGAGATAGTATCTCAGAGTGGACAACCTTCCCATTTAGTACAATTATCTTGAGAAGAGCTTCAGTCAAAGGTACCCCTGTCTTGGAGTTGTTGGCCATAAAAAGAAAAAAAAAGAAAAAAAAAGGAAAAAAAAAAAGAAAACTACTCAGCTTCATGAAAAAGTTGAAGGGAATAAAATATTCAACTTTTAACATTCAAACGATGAGGTTATAAGCAATGATACTTCCAAGAAGACCTATTCCCTAATATGCAAGCAGGAAAGATTATAACAAATTCTTCTGAATACATTTTTTTCCTATTTAGGAAATGAATCTCCCAAAATTAAAGTTGAACTTTCAATTTCAATATACAGTAAATGATGAATGAAGGTATATAATGTAACATCACTATTTCATTTAGCAATTCATACAACCCTAGCACTTGAAATAATGAGGTGGGTAACAGTATTCACATGGTCCAAGATAAAGTTCATTGAGAACAAGAAGCCATTGACATTAACAGAGCCTTGTTTTTCAACTGTAAGTTATTATATGCAGCTAGGTGCCTCAGTGGATAGAGAATCACAACTGGAATTAGGAAGAGATGATTTCAAACCTGGCCTCAGGCACTTAGTAACTGTGTGACTCTGGACAAGTCACTTAATTTTTGCCTCAGTTTCCTCATCTCTAAAATGAACTGGAGAAAGAAATAGCAAACCACTGCAGTATTTTTGCCAAGAAAACCTCAAATGAAGTCACAACGTGTCAGATATGACTGTAACGACTGAACAACAAAAATTATTACAGCATTCTGTTGTCTCACTGTTATATAATCTCTGAAATGGTACCAATCACAACACATATTACCCAATTATCTTTTTGTCATTCCTGCTATATTTTTTTCCAAAAGTGGTTTTGACCAAGTTACTGTGAGTCTTCCTTACATTCTAAAGATATTACAAAAATACCACTACAGAATACCAAGAATACCATGGCAGTTCATTATTTATCACTTGTTCTTGTCATATGACTAGTTCATCTTCATTTACAATCATACATTTTTATTTCATAATGTGCAGTATCATATTCATTTTCACCGTGCAATTTTTCTTTTTCTGTTGTCCACTGGGATATCCCCAACTGCATTTCTTTGAAGAGATTGTAGTGTTCTCTAACTTGTGACTATAGAGCATTGACAGAAGAATGTTTATTTTTTAAAAATATTGCATCAGCAACAGGAGTTCACAAGTTCTAGGGTTAACAAGTTGTGGGGTTCACAAGTTCTGCTTCTCAACAAAGACTTGGTACAATCATGGACAAGAACTGCAACCAGGTGTCAACTAAATAGCTGAAACATGACATTAACTACTTCTTTCCTTGCCATTACAGAAACTAAATAAGAAATCCATATATAAAGCACTTAGAATATCTTGCCATCAATATGGAAACCCTCTTCTAATTGGAACTTATGCTACATATGCTTTATGATAGTGGTCAATACTTTTGGTGAACATATGTTCCCTTAATTAATGCCTAATTTGTTATCAATGATCAGAATATGATAAGTAAATGTTGTTTTGTATTTTATCTTTTAAGGAATCCTATATAAGCTAGATATAATAGAAAATAATATATGGCAGCTACTAGAAGCAGAGAATAAAGTACTGGAACTGGAGTCAGAAAGACCTGGATTCAAATCCAGCCTTGGACACTTAGTAATTGTGTGACCCTAGTTAAGTCATTTAACCCTGGTTTGCTTCAGTTTCCTCATCTGTAAAATATGGATAATAGTACTACCTAAGTCCCAGGGTAGTTGTAAGGATAAAATGAGATGATAAAGTACTTAGCACAATTCTTAACACATGGTAAGCTGATATAAACTAAGCCAATATATAAATATTAGCTATTATTATTATCTCTTTCATGTTTATGTTAAAAAAAATCTTCCTGAAGAACATATTTTGCTCTAATGAATCACAGTGGTTTTAAGGCTTTCTTTAAACTATGGATATAAATGGATATATGGATATACACTCCATATTTCATAGAGTTTTTTAAAGGAAATCTGATTATTATTATCAAAAATGAGGTCTTAAGCCTGGGAGGTTGGCACCAGACAGTCTGTGATAGCTAGCATTCTTGACAAATTAATTTGACTTAAATAGAAACTTAGAGGTTTAACTAGCATCTAGTTTAGATAGGAATGGAGTAGCTAAAGCAGTTTTGTGTTACAATAATGTTGGGAAGAGTTTAATCATGAGATGGGAAAGCAAAAAAAAAAAGATTAAAGTCTAGTCAATGGACATTTACATGAAGAATTAATGGCTGAGGCATCGACAGATATGTAAACTTTGACCTTTTTTTCTTCTATGATTCCCTAGAGACCTTAATAGAAAATTATTTAAAATAGAAATCAAACTAATAGAAAAATTATGTGTTCCTCATAAGAAGCAACACAAGACAAAGAATAAAAGACCATGGATTCTCTCACTGTGAAAAAGTGGTGTCAGGGCATGTAGAATAGGAAGGGGGGTGTGACAGGAAAAAACCAGCTGTAGAAAGAATGTGCTAAGTCCTATGTCATGGTAACCAACCATGATGAAGGAGAAAATTGGGACTCATAAGATGCAATGCATTCATGCCCTGCCCCAATACAGAATCAATATGTTGTGATATAGCCCAGATCCCTTAAGTTTTCATCCCAAAAGTAGAGCCCATTTTATAAATCTTCACTCTGTAAGCAATTGTTTAGCAAATACATTCATAAGATCAATGTATTCTAATTCCCAATTGAATTTTCTATTACACACATTATTTATTTAAACCATCCATTAAATTCCAAGCATTATATATGACATTCAATGGGCAAATAGTATTCCTAATGCTCATTAAAATAGCATTTTTATAAGAAACTGTTATTTTTAATTGAAATATTGCCTGGAATTAATTCTCTTTTTGTTTGTTTTAATGATTCTTAATTTCTTTCCTCGCTCAGCTGTTTATATTTCTTTACTTTCATACTTATTGCTTCTAATTCCTTACATCTACCCTCAACCATATTAGCCCTGGGTTTCTTCTTTCTTGTTTAAAGCAAAATTTCACTAAAGAGTTTACAACTGGTTTGAAAATGGACTACATTTGGTTCCTCTTTCTCCCTCAGTTTAGTTGATATATTCATAAAACATAACATAGATAATGAGACATTAATGTCATAACATTATCAAGTATGAACTGATTGAGTCAGAAGGGGTCACCTAGCACACTAAACCGAAAACTATCATGCCACTGAATTTGTGAAATAGCTAACCAGCCATCAAGTCAAGGGAGTTCTGATAAGAACCAACAACCAAGCAAACCCCTCATTAGAGGGGGGAGAGAGGAAATTTCTCTCTATCTCTCTGGCTTTCACACACACTCACACACAAATACACAAATATGCATGCACACACACACACACAAAATACCCGTGTGTGTGTTTTCCCCAGCAATCAACCTACTCCAGAAAGACGAAAACCATCCAGCAGTTAGAAAGCAGTTTTAAATTATTTCAGTCACTAACACATAGTCTAGATATACTTCGATGAATAGTCAAGGCATATACACTCTAGAGAGACTCATAGGAAGAGTTAGTTACTTGGGATTGGATAATACGAATGGACCAGTTAGCAAAGAAGATTATGCACTCAAGAGAGAACTAACCTTCACAGTCACAAGTTGAATTGCAAAAATGTCCAGACTCTTCTAGTCCAAGTAAAAATAAGGTCCTCCAAAATTGCTGTACCTAAGAGGAAGGTCTTGTGAGGATTCTACTAGGACAAGAAGGAAATTTTTACAGCAATATTGACAAATCTATTACCTAAGTGTGTGTTTCAATTGCCATTGCACTCTAAACTTGTGTCTACTCTTCTGAATAATAGTATATGTATTAATAGAATAGTGTACCCTAGGTTTGTAGAGGACAGCTAGACAGTGCAGTGAATAGAGTGCAGGGCTTGGAGGCAGGAAGAACTGAGGTCAAACCCAGCTTCTATTGCACCATCTGTGCAACCCTGGGAAAGTCCTTTAATCCTGTTCGATTCAGGTTTCTCATCTGTAAAATCAACTTGAGAAGGAAATGACAAACCACTCCAGTATCTTTGCCAGGAAAACACCAAATAGGGTCATGAAGAGTCCAACATGACTAAAGAACAACAATATTTATCCTGTAAATATTTTGTAGTCAGTGTTCTTACAAAACCATTTAAGTAAATGACTGCTACAAAGAATTTTATGTACCCACTAACTATTGAAGGAAAGCAGGGTATCTTGAGCTGTAGTTGTTCTTCAGTCATTTCTCTCATGTCTAACCCTTTTTGACCCCATTTGGGGTTTTCTTGGCAAAGAAACTAGAGTCGTTTACCATTTCCTTCTCCAACTCATTTTACAGACGAGGAACTGAGGCAAATAGGGTTAAATGACTTGGCCGGGGTCACAAAACTAGTAAGTGTCTGAGGCCAGATTTAAACTTGGGAAGATTAATTTTCCTAACTTCAGGCCCAACACCCTATCCACTGCACTAACTGCTCTGAACTAGAATAATAGGTGCCTATTTACCAGAATGCCCTACTAGAATTAGATAAAACATCTATCCTCTTGCAAACCCAAACCTTGAGTTAAAGTCCAGGTTGGGGAACAGCCTTCAAGATGTGCTTCAAATTTTTTTCAATCTTTTTGTGAATGATTTCACAAAAATATGCAGTTCAATCCACAAGTACATAATGTGTGTGTGTGTGAAACATGTTGGTCTGCTTCAAAGGTGCCTTTCTCAGAATCCTAAATGTAACAGCATTGCCTTGAACATGATCACAAATATCCTAATCACAACTGCATTTTTATTTGCTTGACAAATTTATCAGGATTTTATTTGGAAAAAAAAAACATTATCACTGATTTGGCAGTCTGCCTAAGAAAGTACCCAATCATCATTATAATAGTACAATATTGTATTGAAAATATGCATTTCTTATTTTTATTCACTGTTTACTAATTCAAATAACAATGGAAATTTTAAAAGAGGTTTAAAAAAAACAAGAATATTTTTGAATTAATTGTTTTTTCAGCATTTATATCACCTCTCTTTGCCACGTTACATCATGTTATTATCACCCCATAGAGGGATCAATCTCTGAAAGATGTGCAGATATTCCTCCTTAGAGTAAATCCTTTGTCACATGTACTTCCTACAATGCATTTCGTTAACCTTATACTCTACATATAAACCTAATCTTCTCATGTACCTCTTGTTTGTTAGGATAAAATATGTCCTATGTTGGGGGAGCAGTGTTTTGTACAAATAACCCTTGTGATTTTTTCCTAATAATTCTCTTTTCTAAAAGATCATCAATTCTGACTGATTTGCTGTTAATGAATAGCATACCATTGAGAGCTCTTAAATAATAGTCCTAGAATTCCATTCCTTCTTCCCCTAGAACCCTGAGATTGCAAGTTAGTTACCCCTTCTTTGGAGACCTGAAACTATTAGTACAAGTCTAAGTTGGGTAAGTGGCCCTGGGAAGTACTACTACAAGGGTGATCAAGAATCCCCTGAACATGTGGCTGAAAATTGCTGTGATCATAAGTTTTTTTTTTTAACTATAAAAATTCTTCTTAATTTTGTGTTTTATTCCAACAAAATTTACCTGAAGAGAAAAGTGTAC
>JAQQSU010019979.1:0-10145 GCA_028627135.1 Pseudochirops cupreus | reverse complement strand
ATGGTTGGATCAGTTCACAACTCCACCAACAAGTGCATTAGCGTTCCAATTTTTCCACATCCTCTCCAGCATTTGTCATTTTCCTGTTTTGTCGTCTTAGCCAATCTGACTAGTGAGATGTGGTACCTCAGAGTTGTTTTGATTTGAATTTCTCTAATCAATAGTGATTTAGAGCATTTTTTCATATGCTTATAGATATCTTTAATTTTTTCCTCTGAAAAATTCCTGTTCATATCTTTTGACCATTTATCAATTGGGGAATGACTTGTATTCTTATACATTTGACTCAATTCTCTGTATATTTTAGAAATGAAGCCTTTATCAGAGACACTGGTTGTAAAAACTGTTTCCTAATTTTCCACTTCCCTCTTAATCTTGGTTACATTTGCTTTATTTGTACAGAAACTTTTCAATTTAATGCAATCAAAGTTATCCATTTTGCATTTTATAATGCACTTTAACTCTTGTTTGGTCATAAAATCTTCCTTTCTCCATAAATCTGACAGGTAAACTATTCCTTACTCTCCCAGGTTGCTTACAGTATCAGCTTTTATACCTAGATTGTGCACTCATTTTGACTTGATTTCAGTATATGGTGTTATTGGTCTATGCCCAGTTTCTGCAACACTATATTCCAGTTTTCCCAGCAGTTTTTGTCAAATAGTGAAGTCTTATCCCAAAAACTGGGGTCTTTGGGTTTATCAAAAAGTAAATTGCTATAGTCATTGACTGCTGAGTCTTGTGTACTCAGTCTATTCCTTTGATTCACTACTCTGTTCCTCAGCCAGTTCCAAGTAGTTTTGATGACTGCTGCTTTATAATACAGATTAGAATCTGGTATGGCTAGGCCACCTTCCCTAACATTTCTTTTCATTAATTCCCTTGATATTCTGGACCTTTTGTTCTTCCAAATGAATTTTGTTACTATTTTTTCTAGCTCTATAAAGTAATTTTTTGGTGGATTGATTGGTATGGCACTAAATATGTAATTTAACTTAGGTAAAATTGTCATTTTTATTTTATTAGCTTGACCCAGCCACAAGCAATTGATGTTTTTCCAATTAGTTAGATTGGACTTTATTTGTGTAAAAAGTGTTTTGTAGTTATGTTCATATAGGTCTTGGGTTTGTTTTGGCAGGTAGATTCCCAAATATTTTATAATGTCTACAGTAACTTTGAATGGAGTTTCTCTATCTCTTGCTGTTGGATTTCATTAGAAATATATAGGAATGCCAAGGATTTATGTGGGTTTATTTTATATCTTTTTATTTATAATCTCAAGTAGTTTTTTACTTGATTCTCTAAGTGTATCATCATATCATCTTCAAAGAGTGATAGCTTAGTCTCTTCTTTGCCTGATTTGATTCCTTCTATTTCTTTTTCTTCTCTAATTGCTACTGCTAACATTTCTAGTATCATATTGAATAAGATGGGTGATAGTGGACATCCTTGTTTCACCCCTGATCTTGTTGGAAATGCTTCCAGCTTATCCCCATTACATATAATACTTGCTGGTGGTTTTAGATAGATACTACTTGTTATTTTAAGGAAGACTCCATTTATTCCTATACTTTCTAGTATCTTTAATAGGAACAGGTGTTGTATTTTGTCAAAAGTCTTTTCTGCATCAATTGAGATAATCATATGGTTTCTGCCAGTTTTGTTGTTGATGTGATCAATTATGCTGATAGTTTCCCTAATATTAAATCATCCTTGCATTCCTGGAATAAATCCTACCTGATCAAGGTGTATTATTGTTGTGATAAGTTGCTGTAGTCTTTTTCCTAATATTTTATTTAAAATTGTTGCATCTATATTCATGAAGGAAATTGGTCTATAATTTTCTTTCTGTGTTTTGTCTCTTCCTGATTTAGGTATCAGTACCATATTTGTGTCATAAAAAGAATTTGGTAGGACTCTTCCTTTTCCAGTTTTCCCAAAGAGTTTGTAAAGTATTGGAATCTATTGTTTTTTAAATGTTTGACAGAATTAGCTAGTAAATCCATCTGACCCTGGAGATTTTTTCCTAAGGAGTTCATCAATGGCTTGTTCAATGTCTTTTTCTGAGACGAGGTTATTTATGTAATTTCCTTCCTCTTCACTTAATCTGGGCAACTTATGTTTTTGTAAATACTGATCCATTTCACTAAGATTGTCAAATTTATGTGCATACAATTGAGCAAAATAATTCCTACTTATTGTTTTAATTTCCTCATCATTGGAGATAGGTTCACCCTTTTCATTTTTGATACTTGTAATTTGGTTTTCTTCTTTCTTTTTTTTTATCATATTGACTAAAATATCAATTTTGTTGGTTTTTTCATAAAACCAGCTATTAGTTTTACTTATTAACTCAATTATTTTCTTAATTTCAATTTTATTAATCTCTCCTTTGGTTTCCATTATTTCTAATTTAGTATTTTATTGGGGATTTTCAATTTTTTCTAGCTTTTTCAGTTGCATGCTCAATTTATTGACTTCTGTTTTCTCCATTTTATTCATGTATGTATTCAGGGATATAACCTTCCCCTAAGAACTGCTTTTGCTGTATCCCACAAGTTTTGGTATGTTGTTTCATTATTGTCATTCTCTTGAATGAAGTTACTGATTGGTTCTATAATTTCTTGTTTGACCTACTCATTCTTTAGGATTAAATTATTTAGTTTCCAATTACTTTTTAGTCTATCTTACATGACTCTTTATTGCATATAATTTTTATTGCATTGTGATCTGAGAAGGATGTATTTAATATTTCTGCCTTTCTGCACTGAATTCTGAGGGTTTTATGCCCTAGTACATGGTAAATTTTTGTGTATGTGCCATGGACCACTGAGAAGGTATATTTCTTTTTATCCATATGGTCTATCATATCTACCCTCTCTAAAATTCTATTTGCCTCCTTAACTTCTTTCTTGTTTATTTTGAGGTTAGAATTATCAAGTTCAGAGAGGGGGTGATTGAGGTCCCCCACTAGTATAGTTTTGCTATCTGTTTCTTCCTCTAATTCCCTTAACTTCTCCTTTAGGAATTTGGATGCTATACTGCTTGGTGCATATATGTTAAGTAATGATATTGCTTCATTCTCGATGGTGCCTTTTAGCAGGATATAGTTTCCTTCCTCATCTCTTTTAATTAGATCAATTTTTGCTTTTGTTTTGTCTGAGATATGGATTACTACCCCTGCTTTTTTTTTTATACTTTAGCTGAAACATGATATATTCTACTCCAGCCTTTTGCATTTACCCTGTGCGTATCCCCTTGTTTCAAATGTGTTTCTTGTAGACAGTATATTATAGGATTATGGTTTTTAATCCATTCTGCTATCTGCCTCCATTTTGTAGGAGAGTTCATCCCATTCACATTCACAGTTATGATTACTATCTGCATCTTTCCCTCCATCCTATTCCCTCCTGTTTGTTTTTATTTCTTCCTTCTCCCTTCCCCTCCTTAAGAGTTTTCCTTTTGACTTCCACTTCCCTCACCATTCCCTCCCTATGTGCCTCCCCTCCCTTTACATGCTCTTCCCCCTTACTACTATTTCCTTCTCTTCTAACCCCCCTTTTTTTACCCCTTACCCCTCCTACTGCCTGTAGGGCACAACAGATTTTTATACTTAACAGAGTATGTTATTCCCTCTTTGAACCCAAACTGATGAGAGTAAATTTCATACAGTGCTCCTCTCCCTCTCTCCTTTTCCTCTACTATATTGAGTTTTTGTGTCTTTTCACATTATAATCCTAAACTTAGCTGATTATGTTGATCCCTCCTTGAACCAGAACTGAGAATAAAGTTCATATGGTGTTCATCTCCCTCCCTTCTTTCCCTCTGCTATAGTATGTTTTTATGGCTCTTCATGTGGCATAATTTACCCTTTTCTGCTTCCTCCTTTCCTTTTCTCCCATTACAGTCCCTTTGTATCCCTTAATGAGATTTTTTATCATCAAATTAGTTCATTTATACCCACACCCTCTATGTATATCCCTTTTAAATGTCATGATAATTATATAAATCTCAATATTGACAGGTATCAGCTAGGTACGTGTATGTGTGTGTGCGTGTGTGTGTGTTTTCCTTGTTTACCTTTTTATTTCTCTCTTGGGTTTTGTAATTGGAGATCAAATTTTCCATTGAGCTCTGGCTTTTTCATCAGAAAAGTCTGGAAGTCCCTTATTTCATTGAATGACCATCTCCTTGCCTGAAATATTATGCTCAGTTTTGCTGGGTAGTTGATCCTTGGTTGCAGTCCAAACTCTTTTGCCTTACAAAATATCAAATTCCAATCCCTCCAATCTCTTAATGTAGAAGCTGCTAGGTCCTGTGTAAACCTGACTATAGTTCTATGATATTTTAATTGTTTCTTTCTGGCTGCTTGCAGTACTTTCTCCTTGACCTTATAATTATGGAATTTGGCTACTATATTTCTTGGAATTTTAAATTTGGGTTCTCTTTCAGGAGGAGTCCAGTGAATTCTTTCAATAACTATTTTACCCTGATTCTAGGACCTCAGGACAGTTTTCTTTGACAATCTCTTGGAGGATGTTGCCCAGGCTGGTTTTTTCACTGTGACTTTCCAGTAGACCAATAATTGTTAGGTTATCTCTCCTGGATCTGTTCTCCATGTCAGTTGTTTTTCCAGTGAGATGTTTTACACTTTCTTCTAATTTTTCAATCTTTATGTTTTGTTGGACTGATTCTTGATGTGTCATAGAGTCATTACCTTTGATTTGACTGATTCTAATTTTTAGTGAATTATTTTCCTTGGTTAGTCTTTGAAGCTCCTTTTCTGTATGTTCAGATTTCACTTTTAGGGAGGTATTTTCTCCAGTTAGATTTTGAACCTCCTGGCCCAGTCCACAAATTTTACTTTTTAAGGATTTGTTTTCTTCAGTGAGATTTTTTTTCCATTTTGGTCAATGTAATTTTAAAAGAATTGGTCAATTTATCTTCTACCTCTCTAATTTGGCTTTTAAAATCTTTCTTGAGCTCCTCCAAGAATGCTTTTTGGGCTTGAGATCAGTTTATATTTCCTTCTGTGGTCTCAGGTGTGAATATAGAGTCCATGTTGTCACCTGAATTTGATTGTTCTTGCAGTTAAATCGTTTTTGTTCTTGATTTCCCAGTTTCCTTCTTGCCCATTGTGATTGCCTATTTCCTGACTTTTCAAGTGGATTTCTGCTTCTGGGGTACAGAGGGCTCTGACCCAGGCTTCTCAAGCTGGGAGCTAGGAGCCTGGTTGTTGACTTTGTGTGCTGTAGCCTTTGGGTGCCTAGACTGAAGCCAAGGCCAGGATTCTCAGTGTTTCCTCTGGTTATCCTGAGGCTCACAGAATAAGATATGGAGGAGAGGTGGTCCGGACACTTCAGGTTTCCAGCTCTGTGCCACTGGGCTACAGCTCAGGCAGGCTCAGCAGCTGGCAGCCCACCCCACTGGTGTCTGCAGATTCCCCTGATTATGGGAGGGCATACCTGGGCTTCTGGTGTTAGTACTTTCTGGCTCCACCCCCCCTGGGCTTGGGGATCTCCCTCTGGTCAGCTGATATGGGGCTTGTTGGGACACCTCCCTCCCTTCACTTCAGGCTCAGCACAGCTTCAGTCACACCCTTCTTCTAGGACTCCCAAGCCTGAGGCTGCTTCTACCATTTCAGGATTTTACACTGGGGCAATAATCTCTGGGTTTTGGGGGTCATGGAGGGGAATTAGAGCAGGTAGGGTTTACTCCACCATCTTGGCCCCTGGAAGTTCAGGTAGGTGATTTTTAAACATCCAGGCTGTGGGCTGATAGGTCCAGGAGAAGCTGCTGCTGCTGCTCTGGGCCCTGTGCTTTCTCTTACCTAGCTCCAACAGATCTTCCATCCTGCAGTGAGACATCTATGAATCACCCTTGTGGTGGGTGAATCTGCTGGCCAGTGCTTGCTCTCACTCTGCTGTGGTCTGCTCTCAGGTCCACACTGGTGCAGACCCCATGTGCTCCATGCTCCTCCTACCCAATCCTATGTGGGCACTTTCTTGGACTGGGAATCTGCCACACTTCATCTCCCACTTGATTTGTCACTCTAAAATCCATTCAGATTCACCTTTTAGAGATTAGTGACAGGATTCACTGAGGAACTCAGATAAGTTTCTGCTTAAGTTCTATCATCTTGACTCCGCCCCCTGAGTTTGGCATATTTTGTGATAGAATGTCATACAATATTTCTAGTCACAATCTTTATCATGATCGTGCACACTGTAAATATTGTATTGATGCTACAGAGGGTGAGAGTCTATTGGTTCAAATTGCATTTAGGGTTAGGGCTACAGTAGTGGTTCTCAACCTTCCTAATGCCACAACCCTTTAATACTCGTATGTGGGCGTATCTGCATGTGGGTGAACCTGCCTGGAGACAGATAGAGAAGTGGTGTCTCGGTTCCTAAGACCATCAGAAATATGTGTTTTCCAATGGTCTTTGTGTTTTCCAATGGTCTTAGGGCGACCCCTGTGAAAGGGTTGTTCGACCCCCAAAGGGGTCACAACCCACAGGTTGAGAACTGCTGGGCTAGAGTCAGAGTTAGAGGTATTTAGGGTTAGAGTCTGATGGTTAGGGTTAGAGTTACTGTTAAATTTAGGGTTAGTTCCCCAATTGATAAATGGGCAAAGGATATGAACAAGCAATTTTTAGAGGAAGAAATTAAAGATATCTATAAGCATATGAAAAAGTTCTCTAAATCCCTATTGATTAGGTAAATGCAAATCAAAACAATTCTGAGGTACCACATCTCAATGGTCAGATTGGCTAACATGACAAAACAGGAAAATTATAAATGCTGCAGAAGTTGTGGGAAAATTGGAACACCAATGCATAGTTGGTGGAGTTCTGAACTGATCCAAGCATTCTGGAGAGCAATTTGGAAATATGCCCAAAGGGCTATAAAAATGTACATACCCTTTGACCTAGCAATATCACTTCTAGGGCTGTACCCCATAGAGATCATATAAATGGGAAAAGAACCTGTATGTACAAAAATATTTATAGCAGTTATTTTTGTGGTGGCAAAGAATTGGAAATCAAGGGGATGCCCATCAATTGGGGAATGGCTAAATAAGTTGTGGTATACGAATGTAATGGAATACTATTATGCTATAAGGAATGACGAGCAAACAGACTTCATAATAACCCGGAAAGTATTATATAAACTGATGCTGAATGAGGGGAGCAGAACCAGGAAAACATTGTGCACAATCACAGACACATCGTATCTATGACTAACTTTGATAGACTGGGCTCATCTCAGCAAGACAACTGTAAAAGTCTCATGATGGAAAGGGCTATCCTCATCCAGAGAAAGAACTATAGAGTCTGAATGCAGATTGAAGCAAACTACTTGCTCTCTCTTTTTTGTTTTGTTCCTTCTTTCTCATTGTTCATTCCATTGGTTATAATTTTTGACTAATGTTTAATGTGAAGGTATCTGTGGAACTTAATCAGATTGCATGCCACCATGGGAGCAGGGAGGGGGGAGGAGATTGAGGGAAAAAAATTTGGAATTCAAGGGACTGTGTAAACTGAATGTTGTAAACAAAATGTTAATTTTTTTTTAAAAAGTTTATGGTTGGAGTGGGAAGCAGAATCAGAGGGTTAGAATTAGAGTGAGAGTCAGAGGTGGAGGCAGAAGGTTAGAGTCTGTGGATTAGATTCAGATGGTTTGGTTTAGGGTTAGGGTCAGGCTTAGAGTTGGAGTCCAAGGTGGAGTCAGAGGCACTCAGGGTTGGGGTTGGACTTGGAGACACCCATTTAGGGTTAGAGTCAGAGGGTCAGGGTTAGTTTTTTGTATGGTTAATATTTCAGTTAGAGTCAGAGGTGGAGTCAGTGGGTTAGGGTTAGAGTTGGAGTCTGAGGTATTTATGATTAGAGTCTGAGGCACGTGCATTTATGGTTAAGGTTAGATTCTGAGGCATTTATAGTTAAGAGTAGGAGGTGCAAATGTAGAAGATGGAGTTGGAAGGTTAGAGTCAGAGGCATTTTAATGTTATGGTCAGTATAGGAGGTGGAGTTGGGATCACAGGAAGAGTTTGAGGGTTAGGGTCATTTGGTTAGAGTCGGGATTGGAGTAGTAGGCATTTAAGATTAAGAGTCCAAGGGTTAGGGTTAGTGTTAGGATTTCTGTTTAGTTTAGGGTTAGAGTGGGAGGCAGAGGTGCTCGAATTTAGGGTGAAGGTTAAGGTCAGGGTTAAGGTTAGGGTTAGGATTAGTCAGGTGAGGGTTAGGGTTAAGGTTAGGGCACAATTAGGGTTAGGGTGAATGTTAGGGTTAGAGCTGGGAGTCGAAATTAGGTTTAGAGCCAGGGGAGCAAAATTAGGGTTAGACCTCAATTAGGGTTAAGGTTAAGGTTAGGATTAGAGCCAGGAAGTCAGAAGGCTGGCAGCACAATTAGGGTTAGGCTTAGAGTCACAAGTTGGGAGCAAAATTAGGGTTAGGGTTAGGGTTAAGGTTAGAGACCGAACCTTTTATAATTAAAATAAGAAGCTCTCCTTTATGGTTAGGGATAAAGTAGGATGCACCTTCACAGGTGGGGTACATTTAGGGTTAGGAATAGGATTAGGGTTAAGGTTAGGTTTAGGCTTTGGGCATTAAAGGTTAGGGTTAAGGTTAGGTTTAAGGATAGGGTTATAGTTAGGGTTAGGGTAAGGTTTAAGGTTAGGGTTAGGGTTAAAGTTAGATTCAGGTGAGGGTTAGGGTTAGGGTTAGGGTTAAAGCACAGTTAGGGTTAGAGTGTTAGGGTTACAGCCAGGAGGCATAATTGAAGTTTAGGGTAAGAGAACAATTAGGGTTAGGGTTAGGATTTGGGTTAGAGTCTGCAGTTTTTATTATTAAAGTAGGAAGCTCCCCTTTAGGGTTAGGGTCAAAGTTGGACCCAATGTCACAAGTTGAGTGCACTTAAGTTTTGGATTAGGGTTAGGGTAAGGTTTAGGGTTAGGTTTAGAGATGGAGGCTTTTATAGCTGAAGGCAGAGGCTCCCCTTTAGGGTTAGGTTTAAAGTTGGAGGCAGATTGGCAGGTGGAGTATATTTAGGGTAAGCATTAGGGTTAGTTTTATAGTCAATGTTGGTGGTATTTAGTGTTAAGAGTCCAAGGGTTTGGATTAGGGTTAGGGTTGCTGTTAGCTTTAGGGTTAGACTGGGAGGGGAGTCAAAGTGTGAGTTTAAGATTAGATTCAGAGGCTTTAGGGTTAGGGTTAGGGTTAGAGTCAGGAGGCATTTAGGATTAGGGTTAGGGATAGTGTTAGAGTCAGAGTTGGAGGGCAGTTAGTGTTAGGGATAGGGTTAGGGTTAGGGTTAGGATTAGGGTTAGGGTTAGAGCCAGGATTTGTACAATTAGGGTTAGAGTTAGAGTTAGAACACACAATTAGGGTTAGGTTTGTAGCATTTAGGGTTAGGGTTTGGGTTAGGTTTACTGTTAGGGTTAGGGTAATTTTTGCTGTTAATTTAGGGTTAGAGTGGGAGGGGGAGTCAAAGGTTCAGTACAAGGTTAGAGTCAGAGGTTTTAGGATGGGGTTAGGGTTAGGGTTAGAATGCCCATTTGGGGTGAGGCTTAGGGTTAGGGGAGGGTTAATGCTGACTGAGAAGATCGTGATTTACTGTGGCCTAGGTGTGAGAGAACTTTGTACTCTGTACCTTGTACCTCTTAAGGATGATTGAGGTAAGGATGACTGGAAACTAATCTCCAATCAAGAAGAAAGAAGACCTTCTTTTTATTGTCATAATCTTTATTATGTGTGAAATTGTCTTCAACATAAGTTACATCCTGATTAAATCTGAGATAAGATATTTTAAATCTATTTAAAGGCCAAGATGATCCTTTATTCTGTACAATATCTTTAACTAGAGTCTAGCAAATATAGTAACTTTCATTGCAGGATCTCTTTGACTATAAAAACAAAAACCAAAAAACCCTCAACTACAAACATTGGTATCAAATAAGGCATTAAAAAGATAACAAAACAACTTTGTCTGTTTAAAAATGCAGAATGAGGGGGCGGAGCCAAGATGGCGGCATAGCAGCAGCAACATATCGCAGCTCTCACATAGCCACCCCAAAATACCCATAAAGCAGGACTCTAAACCAACCCTAGAACTCCAAAACGCACACAAAGATACTTCCCACTAAAG
>JAQQSU010019978.1:0-10145 GCA_028627135.1 Pseudochirops cupreus | reverse complement strand
GGGGAGAAAATATGTAACTCAAAATCTTGTGGAAATGAATGATGCAAACTATAATAAAAATTTAAAAAATATGTGCTCAATGTATTATATTTTAAAAAAAACTAAAAACTAAGATGTATTTAATAGAATTCCATAATGGAAACATAGTATTATGTACGATCCTCTTCAGCTGTAGCTAAAAGATGAGAGCACAAAGAAGACAGCTTGCCATTCACTTGGGAAATTGTGCATGGGAGTATATTAGGGTGGGCATGGTAGGTCCAGGGACTGATTCTTAGCTTGACAGGTTCAGTAGCTCTGTTTTATCCATGGGTCATCTAGCTATAAGAAACTAATTCAGGGCAGAGCCAAGATGGCAGGGTAGAAACAGGATTTCCCTGTGGCTCTGGCTTCCACCTCCTCCAATACATGTAAAAAATGACTCTAGACAAATTTTAGAGCTACAGAACCCACAAAGTGACAGAGAAAAACAAATCTCCCACTAAAGAGAGGTGGATAGGAAGGGTCTATCACACTGAGCTGGGAGCCAAGAGCAGTCCCATGGGTATGGTTCTGGTTCCAAGGCAGCCTCAACCAGCCAGAGCAGACTTCAGGAGAGTGAAGCACCAGAAGCTGTGGCGGGTTCCAGACGTCTCAACCCATAAATGCCAAAGACAAAGTAAAAGTTCAGTGTGGAACTCTGTTGGAAAAGGGGTGGATGGAAGAGGGTGGTACAGCCCCTACCCCTGGGGAGAGAAGTGGCAGAGGAGCGGTGGCTACACTGCATGGCTGCCTCAGGAGCTCCTGGCCTGCAGATTGTAGGGGGACCAAGCAACCATTCAGAGGATAATCACTCTTGCTTTAACCTGCTTGGATCTGGATTGTAGTCTTGGATGGAGGTCCTGTGGTGAGTGGTCAAGTGCCAGAGCCTGTGGGGGCTGCAGAGAGGGCAGCTTCCTGATTGCTCCAGCAGCTGTGAAAACCCCAGCAATTTGGGACAAAGCTCTCTCCATTCTAAAAGCAGAGTTCTACTGTGGCAAAGAGTTCAGAAGTCAAGTAACTGACTGGTCACATGAGCAAGCAGAGGAAACATAATTCTACCATAGATTCCTTTTTCAGGGACAAAAAGGATCAAAGTATGGAACAGGAGGAAGACAATGAAGTCAGAACTCCTGCATCAAAAGCCCCCAACAAAAAATATGAATTGATTACAGGCTATGGAGGAGCTCAAGAAGGATTTTGAAAATCAAGTAAGAGAAGTAGAGGAAAAATTGGGAAGAGAAATGAGAATGATGCAAGAAAATCAAGCAAAGTGAGTCAACAGCCTGACTGAAGAAAATCACACCTTAAAAAACAGACTAAATCAAATGGCAAAAGAGGCCCAAAAAACCAATGAGGAGAAGAATGCCTTATAAAGCCAAATTTGCCTGATGGAAAGGAATTTCAAAAACTCACTGAAAAGAATAATTCTTTCAAAATTCGACTGGAACAAATGGAAGCTAATGACTTTATGAGAAATCAAGATACTAGAAAACAGATCCAAATAAATGAAAGAATAGAAGGCAATGTAAAATATCTCATTGGAAAAACCACTGACCTGGAAAATAGATGCAGGAGCGATAATTTAAAAATTATTGGACTACCTGAAAGCCATGATCAAAAAAAGAGCCTAGATATTGTGTTTCAAGAAAATATCAAGCAAAATCGCCCTGAAATACTAGAACCAGAGGGCAAAATAGAAATGGAAAGAATTCACCAATAGCCTCTTGAAAAGGATCCCAAAAAGAAAACTCCTATGAATATTATAGCCAAATTCCAGAGTTCCCAGGTCAAGGAGAAAATACTGTAAGCAGTCAGGAAGAAACAACTGGAATATTGTGGAAACACAATCAGGATATCACAAGACCTAGCAGATTCTACATTGAGGGATGGAAGGGCTTGGAATATGATATTCCGGAGGTCAAGGGAGTTAGGATTAAAACCAAGAATCACCTACCCCAAAAAACTGCGTATAATGCTTCAGGGGGAAATATAGTTATTCAATGAAATAGAGGATTTTCAAACATTCTTGATGAAAAAACCAGAGCTGAACAGAAAATTTGACTTTCAAATGCAAGAAGCAAGAGAAGCATGAGAAGGTAAACAGGGAAAAGAAATCATAATGAGCTTATTAAAGTTGAACTATTTACATTCCTACATGGAAAAATGGCAATTGTAACTCATAAGACTTTTCTCAGTATGAGGACAGATGAAGGGAATATATATGTATGTCTGTGTGTGTATACATATATGTGTATATGTATACATACATATGTATGTATAGGAGGATATAGGTATGTATAAATATATATGTGAGGGCATGCATATGTATGTACATGTATACATAGACAGAGGACACAGGACAAGTTGAATATGAATGGTTGATATCTGAAAAATAAAATTTAAGGGGTGAGAGAGGAATATATTGGGAGAAATAGAAAGGGAGAGATAGATTAGGGTAAATTATCTCATATAAAAGAGGCAAGAGAAAACTGTTACAATGGAGGGGAAAAGTAGGAAGGTAAAAGGGAATGGGTCAACCTTACTCTCATTGAATTTGGCTTAAGGAGGGAATAACATACACACTCAATTGGGTATCTTACCATACAAGAAAATAGGGAGGAAGGGGATAAGAGGGGAGGATGGATAGAAAAGGGGGCAGATTAGGGAAGAGGGTAGTTAGAAGCAAACACTTTTTAAAAAGGACAAGGTCAAAGGAGAAAATAGAATAAGTGAGGGGCGGGATAGGATGGAGGGAAATATAGTTAGTCTTTCACAATATACCTACTATCAAAACATTTTGCGTAACTACACATGTACAACCTATATTGAATTGCTTATCTTCCCAGTGGCAGTGGGTGAAGAGGGAAGAAGGGAAAAAATCTGGAACTCAAAATTTTAAAAACAAATGTGTATAAGAAAAAGAAAAGAAACCAATTCACACAAATCAAACTCACATGAAACTGATTGACAAACCAAAATGCAAATTTATTAATATGCAAGAAGAAAGAAAACTGCCAAGGTGAATAAGATACTCATATCTGCCAACCAGTAGGATGGTTTCTAGCAGCAAAATTTACATTTCTGTATGTGTATATGTGGGACTATGATTTCATAAGCTTAATGAACTCCCTGTGTGGAAATACCATCTGTAGCTGCAGAAATTCAGAGTGAAAAAGGAGGGAGGAAGGAAAGAAGGAAGACAAGAAGGAAGGGAGGAAGGAAGCAAGGAAGACTGAAAAGGAGTGGTCACATGGGTGTTAAGGAAGCCAAGGGAGTGGTGAGTGTACAGGAGGAGGGAAAGAATGATCAATAGGATCCAAAGTAGAGGAAAAGTTAAGATCATCAGTATCAAAATTCCAGATGAGGAATCCTGGGCAAAGAAGAGTGATTTTACCCAGCAGAGATCACCTAAGCAGTTAGTGAGATAGCCAGCATTTGACCTCATGTCACCTGAGGGCTTTCTGCTAAACCAGTGACAAACCATCCATCTCCAGATGTTTATTTCAGCAGGTGGATAATTTTATCACTTTATATTTCTTCACTTTTTATTTTGGAAACATTTCTGAACCTTACATCCAAATTCTGAAATTATACCCTTTGAGGAATTTCTCTATGCCCATGCATACCTAGGTATCATCTGTGGAAAATGAAAAACAACCGATGCTGATTTTTAATAAAGAAAAATCTCCCAACTTCAAAAATGTCTTGTCCTCACCAGACATTTTCATCAGAATCCAAAAATATAATTCTATTAACTGTGCAACTGAATTTTTCCAACAAAAAGGAAAAAAATCACAAACAATGAATCTGACTTTGTTTTTCCAAGAAAATTTCCATTTTAATATGAAATGCACCATAAAATCTTTTTCTTTTTCTGGAACTGGTGACAGACCTTTGTAGTCCAACTTTCCAAAACCACCTATTTTCTTTAGCCACATACTACCTTGCCTCCCTCACTCAACAAAATCAGTTCATTGCTATATGTGAGCCCCTTCCCATCCTCATTCCTACATCTCCTCCTATTCCTTCTCTATATTATCATGATTCAGAAATCTCTGGCTATAGCCATGATCCAGTTCTAAGTGCTTGCTGGCTCTTCAGGGGCCAAATCTTTTTAGCTATGTTGTCAAAAGACAAACTACCGCTTTGGGCACTACCTAGAATGACATAGAAAGAATGCATTGAATTTGGAGTCAGAAAACCTCAGTTCAAAGCCTGACTTTGTTCATAACTAGGTTTTCCTCATCTGAAAAAGAAAAGAAGTTGGACTAAATATAACTATGATCCCTTTCAGCTTAAACTATTCTACTATCCTAGAATGAAGGCATCAGCTCTTGCTTAAAATAAACAAAGGAGGGGAGAATGGAGGTTTTATTTTCCTTTGTGTAAGTGGGAGAGGAAAAAAACAATTTGCACCCAGATCAAAAGGGAAAGAATTCATACAGACGTAGAGTTCATCCTTAGCCTAAGTGACGTTCAACTCCCTAGTATGTTAGACGTATCCATAACAGGCAAAGGAAGAACAGACTTTTACAAAAACTGTATTGTATTAGTGCAGAGCTATTCTGCATAAAATTCTACTTTAGAATGACAGTGTGACCTTCAACTATAGTAAAATAAAAGATTTGCTATACTACAGCATACCATACCATACCAAACTATACAATTTTGTTGTGGTGGTTCAGTCTTTTCAGTCGTGTCTGACTCTTCATGACCCCACCTGGGATTTTCTTGGCAAAGATACTGGAGTGTCCTGCCATTTCCTTCTCTAACTGATTTTATAGATGAGGAAACCGAGACAAATAGAGTTAAATGACTTGCCCAGGATCACACAGCTGGTAAGTATCTGAGGTCACATTTGAACTCAGGAAGATGAGTCTTCCTGACTCCAGGACTGGTGCCTCCTAACTGCCCTATATTCTAGACTAGACTAGACTAGACTAGACTAGACTATCCTATACTGTACTATACCATACTATACCATACTGTACCTCTGTACTATACTGTACCATACTATACCGTACCATTCCATACCATACCACACCATACCATACCATACTATACTATACTATACCACACTATACTATACCATACTATACCATATCATACCATACCATACCATACTGTACTATACCATACTATACTGTACTATACTACACTATACTATACTATACTATACTATACTATACTATACTATACTATACTATACCACAAAAAAACCCAAAGAATTGAGAGGGAAGAGTAGCACTTTGGCAAATGCCCCCAAGCTCATATGCTTGAAAATACCCAATAAGGAAGGTAAGGAGACCACACCTCTATAATTCTCTATGCCTGGGGAAAGAAGAAGGGCTCTGAAGTAGGTGTAAATGTTGAATTTTTAAAATGTTAAATTGTAAAATGTTGAATTCTTCTGACATGAGGCAATCCATTCATTACAAAGCAGGTGATTGGCATGAAGTTTTGACATTGCAGTTGTATTTTTCTCCCCACTGGCACCCCTGGGGAAGTGTAAAATCCTCTAATTCAGCCCTTTTCATTGTATTTTTTCCAGGATCCTAATTCTCTTATGAGGCAGCTATAGCTTGCATTCAAAATGGTGGGAAGGAATAAAAGCCTTGCTCAGTTATTCCCCAACATTGAGCCTAAGATACACAGGAAAATAAAAACTCAGAATCTTTAAAATGGATGTCATTTGCACAGCTTGGTGTTTGATATCAGGATATATTTGTAACAACTCAAAAGAGTCTGCGGTGATTTTTTTGGACACATTTTATAGTACCCAGCTTCAGTTAACAGAAGTTGTAAATTATGTCTAAGTGGAATTTATAAACAAAAAGTTAAAGTTGTGCCTGCAAGAGAATGCTGAGAAGCTCCCATAATGCTGTCAACATGTACCGTGCCAATGTTCATCCTTTCCTTTATTATTAACTGGGGTTTTTTTCTACGTACATAGATATATGTCCAGCTAAGTATGTGTGTACAGATTTATGTTTTCAAATGAAACAAAGCTGTGCGGTTATTATTCCAGAGGTCAGCAAGTCTCTGAAAGCACGTCCTTCCTTGGTCCTATTAAAGTACAGTACCTCCATCCCTCCATTGTCATTCTGTGAGTATAATCCAAACTAAGCTTTTGTTTCTAGGGGCAATGCCTGGAGAATAGCAATTTAATTTAGAACCAGTGCAACTCAAGTGTTTCCTAGGTTCTGACAGCGTTGCATCAGGTGATCAGATACATTTTTTTAAAAAAAGATATCCCTGTAAAGAAAAGAAATTGCTGGGAATTTCACTGAAAAGGTTAAATTAAATATATTATTCCTGCAAGCGAATTGCCTTTAAACATCATTTAAATTTATACCATGTGTCAGATTTCTGTGTTTTATTACATTACAGGAATCAGATGCTAGTTTCCTGCTTTCAAACTATTTTAGTCAGGGACATTGGGTCTTTGTCGAATTGCAAGTGTTGCTAATCGGTTGCACCCTGTTGGGCTAATTTCCAATGTTTGTGTAGTAAAGGTGAAACTTGCTAATGTTACATGCTCCTTTGAATATTTACAAAGTCAGATCAGAAATATGCTTTTGAAGTTAGGTCTGTAAATACTATGCTCCTTACTCTCTCCCCCCAAAAAAAGAAAAGTTACTTCCTATGTGTTTTGCATTCACCTGTCTGTATATGTTGACTGTTCTCATACAATGTAAGGTTAAGGCCAAAAACCGCTATCTGCCTCACCAGCACATTGCCTAGGTGTTTGGTAAATGCTTTTTGATTGATTAATGTGAACAGTAGCTTTTTTATTCTTTAAAGGTTCTTTAAAGATATACCTCTATCATAAAGTCAGACAAAAATAAACTGATTTTGATATTATCTCTCTAATGTTGTGAGAGGGAATAATAAATACATTTTTCATTCCTTCTGTGCTCCAGCTCTGAGTTTTCTGAACTTAGCTGAGGCATACAAGATAGTATTGTCTTTGACAAGGCCGCTGACTAATTAGAGAAGATCATACCACAGCTGGGTGAAAAATTCACTGGGAGCATAAAAACAAAACTTATTTCTAGGGAAGGGGAAACTTTTAATTTTATTTTTACTTACTATTCCAAAAATGAAAGCATTGAATGCTGAAGGAGTTAAAACTGGTTTTCCTTTCTGTCAGTGCTTTTCTGGGGAGAGGAAGAAAAAAAAAAAGGTGGCTTGATTCAAAAGTTAGGACTGTTTCTTCTAAGTGGATTTATCAACTTGCCATCCCTTCCTGCCTTTTAAAAAATTATTATTGAATCCATACTTTGTATTTCAGTGGCCCATTAAATTCTTCCTGCTTATTAGAGTTTCTTTTTAAGTATCTGAGGCAAACTGTAGGAGCATGACCAAATTTGAAAAATCCAGCAATTCTCTTGTACTTCCCAAACAACAACACCGATTTCTTTGTTTTTTGTTTTGTTTGGGTTTGGTTTTAAGTGGGGGTAGTGGAGTAGGTAGAACATTAGCCCATGACAGCAGTGAGATTCCACAGATCGATTTTTGAGTTCTTTTATCTAGTAAACATCCTAATGATCAACTTCAAAGGATGAAGAAAGAAGCTGTTCTGTTCTCTGTGCCAGAATGAGAGAGACTAGGCTTTTTATTTTTTTTTTTACATCTCATATGGGAGATATGAGGAGCCTTTGAATGGGTCATTGCCTTTTATGAGTAGTAATGAGGTGAGAAGTATTCTAGTGTGTGGCACAGGCCTTCATTAAAAAGCGTGAAACAGAATGGCTTACGGTTAAAAGGGGTAATTTGTTCTAACATACTTGCTAAATTGTGTGGTAACCAGGCCAGGAAGCTGGACGACATTTTCCATAGGATTCCCAAATGCATTTGTGTGCAATTATTCCGCCTGTACAAAGTTCAGGGATTTTTCCAAGAGCTTGTGCTAACTAGTTGACAACACTCATTCCTGCAATGGAAAGTACACTAAGCCCCACATTTAAAGAGGTGTGGAAGCATCCAGAGATGTTCTCATTCTGCTTTGGGAGCCAAAGAGTTCTCATAAAAATAAAAAATTCATAGAACCAAAATTAAATAAATATCATTAGATGAACAGGTAATTTCAGAAATAATTGGGAGTTTCTCCACGGATGAAAAATCACACAGAAGTAAAGTAGCCAATGCACCAAGGGTACTGACATAATATGTTCTACCACGACCATAAATCAAGTCTTGTGGATTTATACCCTCTATTTAAAAAAAATAGGAAGGAAAGTGTGTAGTGAGCAGTGATAACTTTGCAATCTCTGTGGTGAGAGAGAGAACTAGAGCTTTCCCTGTTTTGATAAGAATATATAGGTTATTAAACTGGTGAGAGGCAGCATGGCAAAATGGATAGAGAACCCCCCTCAAAGCTAAGAAAGCCTGATTTGAAGTTGCAGCTCTGATATATACAGGGTGTAAGTCCCTTAACATTAGACCGTAAGCCTCCTTGAGAACAAGAACTGCCTTTTGCCTGTCTTTGTGTCACCTTAGTATGGAGCCTGACACATAGTAGGCACTTCATAAATTCTAGTTGACTGGTTGACCAACAATAATGTCTCAGTGCTCTAGTTAACTAAGAATAAAAGTTGCAGAGGAGATGCTGAATTGTGATGGTAGAGGTGGTCTCCTCATCTGAGAATTCTCTATGCCAAAGAATTCACTGATGTAAACTTTGTTCCTACTAGACCGGTAGATCAAAGGAATGCAAAAACATAGGCAATTTGGGGTTCAGGAAAACACTTGATATATCATCTCAAGCTCTCTTTGCAGACAAGATGGAGACAAATAAGAGAGACAATAGTACAATCTGGGAGCTAGCTTGTGAGTTGGTTAAATACCTACCTCCCACCAAAATAGTCATTACTGGATCAGTATCAACCTAAAGGTGCTCTAGGAAGCACCCCTAGAGATCTAGTCTTGATCCTTCTCTGCTCAGCACTTTGCTAACTGTGTGACCCTGGGCAAGTACTTAACCTCTGTCTCAGTTTCTCTCACTTACAAAATAGAGATAAATGATAGGCATCTACTTCCCAGGATTGTTTTATGGATCAAATAAGATATTTGCAAAGCACTTAGCACAGTGATTGGCACATAAAATGTTTATTTCCTTCCCCTTTATAAATTATTTGGATACAGTCATAGATGACATGCTTATAAATGAATGAATGAGTGATTTTTAATCATATACTTTCTGCAAATCACTATGAAAAGGTAGAGAGTCTCTGCCCATAAGCAGCTCCTCTTCTAACGGAGGAGGCAACACTTAGCTAAGTTTTAGTTGACATGAAGCTTGTTGGATTTGAGCCTTGATCTATCCTTCCCACCCAAAAAAAAGGCTAAAATGATTATCTAAGTCTATTAAGAAGAAATTCCGTGGGGATAAATGTAAAGTCCTATATATTAGTTAAGAAAAACACAACCTATACAAATGCAGCATCAGAGAGGAACGGGTAGACAATGATTCATGCGAATAAGGTTTAGGGGTTTTTATAAACTACAAGCTCAAAATTACTTAAGCGCGGCGTGAGGAGCAAAACGCCATTCCTTAGGACTAATAAAAAGAGTTTCTGCGTGTCTAAGCCACGCCCGATCCGATGGGGGAGAGTGGGGCAGTCCGTCAGCGCTGGAGCCGCAGCCGGTCAGCGCACTGATCAGTGTTCCTGAGTCTCCCACACCTGTTCTCCTTTGCGGTGCTAGGGCCACTGTGTAAATTGCTCTCCTGTTTCATCTCACGTTGTTCTGCGTCAGTTCATACAAATCTCCCAGGTTTCTTTAAATTTGTGCACCGTAGGTATTTTTGTTGCCTTTTGCGTTGCTTATAATTTTGATTTTCCCAAGCTTATAATGTCTCATAATTAGTGTCCCTTTGGCCAGAATATTAATGTTGAGGAAATGGCCTTTTGTGACATTAAGCACTGATACAACTATGAAAAAGTACTTAGCAATTTCCCAAAAGCAATTCAATCTTAAAACCTTTTTCCTACTTAATTCTAGGCCTAGTTCATTGTTTATCTAAAGTCCCTATCTAAAAAAGCTGATGGATAAAGAGGTAGATAGATTAGAGAGAGAGAAGAAAGGAGAGAGAAAGAGAGAGGGAGAGAGAGGGAGAGAGA
>JAQQSU010019977.1:0-10145 GCA_028627135.1 Pseudochirops cupreus | reverse complement strand
TGTCCCAATGACTCGAATTTATTAAGCTCTTCCCACGTGCCAGGTGTTGTCCTAAATCTGGCACCTAATAAGTGCTTTTATTTACTGACTGACTGATTGATTTGAGTGACAGAGGCTTCAAATGAAGCAATAAGGCAATTGCTTTCTATCTTTGTAAAGATTTGGCTAGACAAGAGGTTGTCCTTTATTCCATGTTTGCCTATTTCAGCTTTTCAGTACTGTGTACCCCTAAAATATAAGACACAAGTGAAATAAATGTTAGATCTTCATCAATCTTTGTCTTGCTCTGACTTTACAGCATTGTGAAAATGTCATGATCTTCTTTTTTTTTTAGGTGTTCAGAAATTGAGGCATTAACTATCCATCTTAGCATATAATCAATGCTTAATAAACACTTAATGACTGACTGGTTGCTTTGACCGGCCACGGGCTTCAGATGAAGCACCGAGTAAATCCTTTGTATCTTGTAAAGGTTTGGCTGGACAAGAAATGATCTTGCATTCCATGTTTGTCTGTTTAAACTTTCAGCTGGTACTATGCACCCCTAAAATATAAAACACAAGTGAAAAAAATGTTGGGTCCTGAGCAATCTCTGAATTTCACTGACTTTACAGCATTTTGAAAATGTTATCATCTACCTTTTCAGTTGAGCAGAAATTAATGATTCATCTTGCTTAAAGGATCGCTCCCCTAGCCAGTAACAGAGCAAGGGACCAGACTTAAGGCTCAGTGTTTTTCCATTCTCTGCTCTAATCGCATAGGCTGCAGCTAACCGTATTGCTTTGGCAACTGATTTTCTTAGTAGGTAGTAGGTTCCTACCTAGTAAATTCCTTTTATGTGTTTCTCTAGTTAATAAACGCTTGGGGAAGAAAGGGAAAGGTGCCCTGAGGAGGGAGCAAAGAAGTGTAGCATAAGAATATGAAGTTTTCCCTTTTCCACATCCCTGATGATACCTTGAGATAACTTCACCCTTAAACAACAGTTTAAAGCAGAGACACAGATGGTAAATAAGACCCTAACTATTATGTGCCATAGAAAGGCTGGAGCAGGGGTGCAGGGGGTAGAGATTTGGGTATTAAAAAGTGATCTGGTGTTATGTACATTGAAGTAACCCCCTTCAGGGGGAGGTAAGGGGTGAAAACTTTGTGAAGAGGGGGAGGGGAGGAAAGAAAGAAAATGCTTAAAAAGGAAAGCTGAGCCCTTTGGTGCTGAGCAGTGAAAGTGAGAAGTGGTTCCCCCCTGCCGGGGAAATTGATGAATAATCCTAGAATCTCAAGCTGAGCCTTAGGCTCCGAGCGGCTGGTATCCCATACTAACACTAATCAACCGGTATGAAACATCCATTTTAAACGCAAATGAGGGGGCCCTTTCAAACCAGGCCCAAAGGGGGGGAGGGGATTAGAAAAGGGAGTTCAAAGCTCAAAATGGTTCTTTTCTTTTTCTTCTTCTCCTTCTTCTTCTCTCTCTCTTTTTTCTAAAGGGGACAGAAGTATGGTTGGTTATTATCTTAAGTTATTGCTACAAAGAATTTTGAAATTAAAAGATAAGCATGCTGAGGAAGCTCAGTAATTTTCATAAAAGAGGGACTTAAAACAGATGCGCCCTCTTTAATCGGACTGGGCTTGGGGTGGGGTGGGGGGATGCATTTTTAACATAGCAGGAGAAAAAAAAATCATATGGTTTCACATTTGTCTCCTGAACACTTGCGTGTATGTGTGTGTGTGTGTGTGTGTGTGTGTGTGTTGTAAGAGTGTGGCTTTGTTAACTGCATCACAACTGGTAAGAGAGGTTCCTTTTATCTGCCCCTAATACGAGGCTGGTGTGTTAGCAGGCCTCCTGCTCCCCAGAAAGTATCATTTTCTTGTTTCTTTTGAGGCTATTGGAAATTAATGTCTTTATGCCAAGCAAATCAAGGTCAAGCCAGGTCTTCGAGTGAAGCAAAAATGTTTGTCCAATGTGTCATTGGCTTTCCTGCCCCTCACTGACCCTGTTGCCCTGTGGCTTCTCATCCTCTGTGACTTGCTGTCTTTTAGGTTGCAGAAATTAAATTTACTTTTCAGAAAATCATTTCTTTACTGCAAGTTGAATCATTCCACATTTGCTAAATTAGTTCCTCAGAATGACTACTATTTCATGTGAGTTCTTTCTAATTCCTTCTTGCAAGTCATTTGGGATGCGGGTTGCATTTTCGGTATGACTCTTGGTAGTGATGATGGGGGAATGAAAAATCACTTAAGGATTTTTTTTTTAAGGAAAAGAAAAAAAAACTGTACCCAAAAACATGTTTTGAATTTTAAAATATGCAAATTTTATGTATGTTGTGACAACTATGGGAAAAATATAGGTCTTCAAAGCAATACAGATTACTCAATACATTTTGTAGTCATTTACGTAGGTTATATAGATTTATATCACATATATAGCATATATAATTTGAAGGTCTTCATATAATGTCCCAATTGTGGTGTGCTTAAAAAATTATTATTTTTTAACCTCATTCATGAAAATCTGATTTTCCATAGAAAGAGTTAACTTTAGAAATACATGCAAATATTACTTTGCACAGGGGCTTGCACATAGTAGGCACCTCATTCAAAGGTTGTTTCTCATTAGGTTTAAGTATCAACCATGCAGGGACATGAATGTAACGGAATGGGACTGAGCTGGACCAAATGACTTGCCAGTTATCCCTTGCTCTCATCACATAGGTAGCCCATCGGCTTTACTGGTGTACATTTCTTAGTTGGCCTCCTTTTTACCATGAGAACATTGAAAACTACTGTCCCATGTGACTAGTTCCCCGTCCGTACAAAGGAATCTACACACGAATCAAAGACATCCTGGAAGAGGTACTAGACAGGAATAGGCAGGCTTTTTCAAATGATATTTCACGATATGTTATCTCTGAAATCGTGCAATTGACCAAAAGATGTAGAGAATCCAAAATTTTGTTGTTTTTATTATATGTTGACTATTTTTAAAAACCATTCAATTAGCATCATCAATTAACATTACCTTAGAGCAGGGGTTCTTAACTATTTTGTGTGTGTGTCTTGGATCCCTTTGGCAGTTTGTTGAAGCCTATGGTCTCCTTCTCCAAATAAGATCATGAATGCATAACATAAAATACATAGTGTTAAAAAGAAAAGCTATTATATTGAAATAGATTTACCAAAATATTCTTTTAAAAGCAAGATCACAGACCCAGGTCAAGAACTTCTGCCTTGGGGGCTATCCAGAAAGGTGTTTCCAATGCAGATGTTAAAATTATATATGTCATTGAAAAAAAAAATAATAATAACTAATTTATTTTATAAATTCATATAGTATTTATATAATTTATATAATATATTATTTATTAGATTATATAATTTATATAAAATTTATATAATACTTCAGGGTTTACAGAACATTTTATATATGACCTCATTTGATCCTCACAATTCTGTGAGATAGGTGCCATTATTATCCCAGTTTTACAGATAAGGAAACTGAGTTTGAGAGAGGCTCAGAACTACACAGCTATTAAGTGTGTGAAGGAGGATATGAACTCAGACCTTCTTGACACTGAGTCAAACACTATTTTCTATGCCAGTGGTTCTCAACCCGTGGGTTGAGATCCCTTTGGGGGTCGAATGACCTTTTCACAGGGGTCACAGGGATCGTCGCCTAAGACCATTGGAAAACACATATTTCCAGTGGTCTTAGGAACTGAGACACTGCTCCTCTATCTGTCTCCAGGTGGGTCCGCCCATATGCAGATACACCCACATATGAGTATTAAAGGGTCGTGGCATTAGGAAGGTTGAGAACCAGTGCTCTATGCCATCTAACTGTTTTGGAAAAGTAACAAAGATTAGCTTGCCCAATGGCCCTCTAGTTATTGTATCAAGCATTAAAAGCAGAGGAGAGGGGAAGGGCAAATGAACTTTCCAAAGGTGTTCATCAATGAGGTGGAAGAAACCCAGTGCAGAGCCATTCTTTGCTCTCAAGCAGTACAAAAACGGGGCTAGGTTGGACTTGACCCTTGCCCTATAGTTTGCTGAATCTCACTTCAGAAAACAATGAGTCATGAAACCATATGTTAAAGTGTGGAAGGGCTGTGATCTGTTTCCATTCATGTAGCTCCTTTTTAGGTTTCTGTGTGTTCTCATTTTCCTCCACAGACACTGTGTGTGTGGTTTGGAGAGGGTGACCCAGTTTTATGGATGGATTGATATATTTTGCTTATTCTTGCTTTTGCTTTCTTTGTAAATGTTTTAATTATTATTGCTTTTGTCTTCTCTTTTAGTAAATGTTTCATTTTTAAGAGCTAGTGAAGTTATTGCAACTCATTTTGCTTAATTGGGAAAACACCAGTGGGGGTTCAAGTACTAGAGATGTAAGTGGTAGGAATGGAACCCGAAAGACTTGAGTTGTAGTTGCCTGGATATCACCAGCCACCCCCACCCTCCAAGGAGAAGTCCCTCACTTGTCATTGTAAGGGCAGATTGGGGTGAGTAAGCCAGTCTGGAGAGAGAGAGCTGCTGGTGCAGGTGCCACAGCAGACACCATGTCCAAGCTATGCTGTTAACATGAGTGTTGGGCACCATATTGCACTTCATTCATATCCAAAAAGGAGAAGAAAAAGAACAACACTATGGAGACCATGTTAGACTGAGAAGTAGAACTGAGTCGGTTACGTGATCGAATCTCACACACACACACACACACACACACACACACACACACACATTACTTTGCAACCGTAGCACTACATAAATGCTAGCGTTATCATATAATGAGAATAAGAGACTAGATGTGCAGTTCAAGTGTTACAGTAGGACACCTGAGCTACTAAAAAAAAACAAATTAGAATATAACTTCCAGAACTTGAAGAAGTCCTCTATAGAGGACTTAGGAAAAGACACAGATATGCATGGAAAGTGTTTGAGAAAGCATCTTTCAAATTAACGCCTATATTTTTTCCTATTATTTTCAGGAGGTCTTAAACTGTGGAGTACATGGACTATGTATGTGTATATGTATGTGTATATGTATGTGTATGTGTGTATGTATATATGTGTACGTGTATATGCATGCACACGTATACATATGTATGTAGACATTATATATGTATATACACATATACATAATATGTGTTATATATGTATATACACATACATTATATATGTATATACACATACATATATACACATATACATAATATGTGTTATATATGTATATGCACATACATTATATACATATACGTGTATATACACATACAAAATATATGTGTTTGTATATTATATATCTATGTCTACACACATACACATACATTATATATGTGTGTATACATATACATATACCCATACATAGACGTACATATATATGTGTATATATATGACCTTTTAAGCTCTATCTACCCTTAAAAGATAGAGGCAAATCAAGAATCACAGTGCAGGGAGGGAGTGACTATCATTTGGCAAATACTTCAACAAGTTATGGAATGTGGTAGATGAATATGATGGAATAGTACTGTGCCGAAAGAAACAACGAGACAGATAATTTCTGAGAAACCTGGGAAGACTTATATGCATCCTTCCTGATACAGAGGGAGGAACTGGGAGAGCAATTTATACTGTAATAATATTATGAGGATAAACAGTTTTGAAAGACTTAGGAATTTGGATCAATACAATGACCAACCACAATTCTAGAGAACTAGAGAAGAAATAAAACCAGCCTCCAGAGAGGTGATGACTTCGTGCAGAATTAGGTGCACTTGGGGTGGGGCTGGGAGTGGGGATCATGGTTAATGGAAGAGTTTGTTTTGCTTGAATAATATATATTTGTAATAGATTTTGTTTTTCTTACTTCCTGAATGGAGGGTGGGGGAGAAGAAAGAGGGAGGGAGATGATTTGGAGATAAAAATAAAATAAAAGAGGAATTTTTTAAAAAGAAAAAAAGAAATAAGAAGATTTCTGGGGCTTGGCATTTGTGATGATGGAGGGAGTACCTACATCAGTGAAATCATAGAGTCATTGAAGTCTCAATGACTCATTCACCTCCTTGGAGAATAATTGTATATATTTTTTCCGTTGCTCCCCTTGTTCTCAGGTCTTGAGAATATACGCCTACACATACACATACATATATACATACACATACACACACGTACATATATACATACATGTACACACACATACACATACACATACATATACACATACACGTACACATACACACACATACACACATACACATATACATACACATGCACATGCACATACACATACACATCTACAAACCCTAGCTGGAATATTTTGTTCATATTAGGCACCATATTTTAGAATTGGTACTAACAGATAATAATAATAGTAACAACAATAACCCTTCATATAGCCTTTTAAGGTTTGAAAGTACTTTACATATGTTGCCTTATTTTATTCTCATAGCAACTTTAGGAGGAAAGTCCTATTAATCGTCCCTATTTTATAGATGAGGTCACTAAAGCAGAGAGAGGTTAAGTGACTTCTGTGGGGGTCACAGCAGCTGATGAATGTCTGAAGCTGAATTTGAATTCAGGTCTTCCTGCCCCCAGGTCCAGCGCCCTCTCCACCATGCCACTTAGCTGGAGATCATTCAGAAAAGGGCAGCAAGGATAGTGACAACTCTTAAGATCACACTCTGTCAAAACTGGTTGAAGGAACTGGAGATATTCAGCTCAGAGAAGAGAGTGCTTAGTTCTTACAATAGCTCCTTGAAGTATTTCTAGGGCTGTCAGATTATGGTAATGTGTTTTAGTAGAAACAGAACATTCAGATAGCTCCATCTCGGTAAAGCCATGAGTAACAATCCAAGCCTTCTGTTCTTCCTAATTTCCAAGATTAAAAAACAAAACCAAAAAAGGTTGGACATCAAGTCCAAGGTCTTGAGTGCTTTGTATGATGCCCCTCACATCTCTGAAAGTTGAAAATAAAAGGAGATGGTTTGAACTTTAAATATTTTTTTTATCTTTTCAGATTTTTTAAAAATTTACTGTCTGGTCCAGGTCCTGACCAGAGAAATATCTGCATCTGTCTTTTAATGATTTCAAATGTAGTCATCATCTCCTCCTCTGCAGTGACTGGTGAAGGGGATGGCTGGAAAAAAGTGCCAACATTTGAATAAAGGGAGACTTTATATGTGAGATATCAATTGATAAATAAACACCAACGGAGTCAATTTGGTTGGTTAAAACACTCTCTTTCAACCGCAAAGGGTATAGAGTGCTGGTCCTGGAGTCAGGAAACTCATCTTGCTGAATTCAAATCCAGTCTCAGATACTTACTAGCTATGTGAGCCTGGTCAAGTAATTTCATTCTGTTTGCCTCAGTTTCCTCATCTGTAAAATTAGCTGGAGAAGGAAATATCAAACCCCTCCAATATCTTTGCCAAGAAAACCCCAAACAGGGGTCACGAAGAATCAGACATGACTGAAACAACTGAACGACAATCTTACAATGGTTCCCTGCATACTAAGTAAAGTGGTTCTTACTCCAGAGGCTGGCATCCAAGGACCTCTATGGTCTAGTACTACTTCAGTTCCAACTTCAGAAAATACGTATTAAGTAGCCTCTAGGTAGGAGACAACTTGGCATCATAGATAGAGAGCTGGCCTAAATGTCAGGAAGACCTACCCAGGCTCAAATACTGCCTCTGACTCTTCTTGGCTGTGCAATCCTGGGTGAGCTACTTAACCTTTCAGTGCCTGAGAGAACTCTCTAAAACTCTATGTTATAGAGTTCCCGCTAATGTACACTGATACTGGTAGTCTTCTCAGTGGGATTTTCCTACACCAATGAAATCAAAAAAGATTTGGGAGGCACAAAGAACATAAAGACAAAAAGGAAACAGTCCATGCCTTTAAGAAGCTTATATTCTGCTGGACCTGGGTTGGAGGAGAGTAAATGAGCACAGATAATTAAATGCATTGCTGTTTATACATAATTATTGCATTATATTATATATTTATTATAAACGTTTAGGTCAAGAACAGCTAACTTTTGAAGATAAGGATGAGGCAAATTGAGGAGAGGAAGAGAGATGGAGAGAGAGAGACACAGAGAGACACAGAGAGAGAGGAAGAGAGGAGAGACAGACAGAGAGAAACAGACAGAGGAAGAGAGAGGGAGACAGACACAGAGAGAGACACAAAGAGGAAGAGAGAAGAGACAAAGAGAAACAGAGAGAGGAAGAGAGAGGGAGAGAGAGAGAGAGAGAGAGGGGAAGAGAGAGAGAAAAAATGCTAGAGCAAATGAGAAGGATTAGAAAGGTTTAGTGTAAGTCACATTAGCTGTACCTTGAAAGAGGCTAGGGATGGTAAGAGTTACAGGCAGAGAGTATGCCCTTGGTTTTGTGGTCGATTGTATGTTCAAAGAAACAAGACCTGGAATGCCCAGTTTAGGGAGCAGTTATTTTGTGTAATTGGACTACTATGGAAGTCCAATTTAGGTAGAACTCTGAGGGCATGAAGCCTGAAAAAGTAGTTTGGGGATCAATTTTGGGGGCAGAGCCAAGATGTCAGAGTAAAAGCAGGGACTTACTTGAGGTGGTCCCCCAATCACCTCCAAATACCCGTAAAAAATTACTCCAAACAAATTTTAGAGCTACAGAACACACAAAATGACAGAGAGAAACACCTCTTTAGCTGAAGCCGGCCTGGCAGGCTGATAGGAAGAGTCTATCACATTAGACTGGCAGCAGAGTGCAGTCCCACAAGGGCCACATTGGCACAGACTGGGCTGGACCAGGCCTCAGGGGACTGAATCACTGGCATCTGTGGCAATTTCCAGACTTCTCAACCCACAAATGCCAAAGACAAAGTAAAAGGTCAATGGGAAAACTCTGTTGGATCTGTGTGAGAGAAAGACGTGGCTGACCCCAGCCCTGGGGCAGTGGAGGTGGCAACCACAACAGCAGCAGCAGCAGCAGCAGCAGATGGTGGAAGCATCAAGTAGCTGAGCAGAGGGCAGTTGCTTCAGGAGAAAAATGACCATTCAATGAAATTGAAAACTTTCAAGCATTCTTGTTGAAAAGACCAGAGCTGAACAGAAAATTTGACTTTCAAATACAAGAATTGAGAGAAGCCTGAAAAGGTAAATAGGAAAGCAAAATCATAAGGAACTTATTAAAGTTGAACTGTTAACATTCCTACTTGGAAAGATGATATTTGTAACTCATGAGACTTTTCTCAATATTAGAATAGTTGAAGGAAGTATATATGTGTGTGTATGTGTATGTATATGTATATATGTGTATGTGTGTGTATATATATGAGCAGAGGGCACAGTGTGAGTTGAATATGAAGGGATGATATCTAAAAAATAAAATTAATGGGTGAGAGAGGAATATACTGGGAGAGGAAGAAAGGGAGAGATAGAATAAAAAGGGCAGGAGAAAGCTATTACAATGGAGGGGAAGAGCAGGGGGGTAAAAGGGAATGAGTCAACCTTGCTCTCATTGGATTTGGCTTAAGGAGGGAGTAACATACACACTCCATTGGGTGTCTTACCCTACGGAAAAGTAGGGGAGAAGGGGATAAGAGGTGGTGATGATAGAAGGGAAGGTAGATTAGGGGAGGGGATAGTCAGAAGCAAACACTTTTGAAAAGGGATGGGGTCAAAGGAGAAAATAGAATAAATGGGGGGCGGGATAGGATGGAGGGAAATATAGTTAGTCTTTCACAATATGACTACTATGGAAATGTTTTACATAGCTACATATGTATAACCTATATTGAATTGTTTGTCTACTCAATGGGGTGGGGTGAGGAGGGAAGAAGGGAGAGAATCTGGAACTCAAAGTTTTTAAAAACAAATGTCAAAAAAACTGTTTTTACATGCAACTGGGAAATAAGATGTACAGGCAATGGGATATAGAAATCCATCTTGCCCTACAAGAAAGTAAGGGGGGGGAGGGCAGAGCCAAGATGGCGGCGTAGAAGCAGCAACATATCGCAGCTCTCACATAGCCACCCCAAAATACCCATAAAATAGGACTCTAAACCAATCCTGGAACTCCAAAACGCACACAAAGATACTTCCCACTAAAGTCAGCTCGGCTACGAGGAACCATATCAGCACTGCGAACCGAAACCAGCCTGGCCTGAAGCCGGGGCTG
>JAQQSU010019976.1:0-10146 GCA_028627135.1 Pseudochirops cupreus | reverse complement strand
AAAGGAATTGATTGGTGATTATACAATGGAAAAATCACTGGCTCTGGACTCAGAGGACCTGGGTTGGAAGTCCTGTCTCTAACTTCAATTAGCCTGGTGATGAGCAAGTCACTTAAACCTTCCTGGGTCTTGGGTTCCTCCTGTGTAAAGTAAAGTGGCTGAACTAGCTGGCTTCTAGCTCCTTTCAACCCTAGATTAATAATCCTATGATCTGAGTAATTGGTTAGTCCAGCCTTCTCATTTTACTGAGAATATAATCATAAAGGTCAAGTGACTTACTCAAGGTCACACAAGTAGTAAGTGGGGGAGCTGGGATTTCAACCTGGGACTTCTGATTCTAAATCTAAATGCTCTTTTTTCCACTGGGCTACATTCCTTCTCTAAGTATGGAACTGGTTCCTCTATTCTTTACTTTGGAAAAAACTAACTTGTGTTTTTGGAGAAATTCAAAAGGGAGAAAAATTTGACAAATGGCATAAATGTTAACAGAAGGTCATGTGTGCTATAATGATAGTCATATAATAAACATTTATTAAGCACTTAATACGTGCCAGGCATTGTACTAAATGCTGGGGATACAAAAAGGCAAAAATAGGCCCCGTCCTCAGTGAGCTCAGGATCTAACTGGGGAGACAACAAACAAACATGTGCAGGTGAGGCATACGCAGGAGAAATAGGAAATAATCAAAAGAGGGAAGATACTAGAATTAAATGGAATTGGAAAAGGCTCCCCGTGTAAGGTGAATTTTAGTTGGGCTTCAAGGAAGTCAAAGAGATCAATAGCTGGAGTGGAGAAGGGAGAGCATTACAGGAACGGGGGCCAGGTGGAGAAAATGTCAGGAGCTGAGAGATGGGGTGACTTGTAGGTGGAACAGCCAGAAGGCCAGTGCTACTGAATAGAAGAGTATGTGTCAGGGAATAAGGTGTAAGAGGACTGGGAAGGGAGGTGGGGCTAGATTATGAAAGGCTTTGAATGCCAAACAGAACATTTTGTATTTGATCCTGAAGGTAATAGGGAGCCACTGGAGTTTATTGAGTAGGAGAGTGACATGGTTTAACCTGTGTTTTAGGAAAATCCCTTTGATGGCTGAATAGGGGATGGACTGGAGTGGGGAGAGTCTTGGGACAGGCAGATACACCAGCAGGCGTGGTGAATGTACCTGTTATTTCGCTGATACAGGAAAATCCCTGGTGAGAAAACTACCCGTATCAGTGTACTTTGTTGCTTTCTCTGCAATTATAAACTTAAAGAGTTGCTTCAGGAGGTGATCTAGGGACCTGTGGGGATCCCAAGGGAGGCTTGAAAGGTCAAAATTATTTTCATAATAATGCTAAGATATTTAAATTTCTACTTGGTAAATATAGACACAATTCAGACAAATAAAAGTTCTTTTGGGAGAGGGTCTTTGATAAATTTTTTTTGGGGGGGAAGGCAAGGCAATTGGTGTTTTAAATGACTTGCCTAAGATCACACAGCTAGTTAAGTGTCAAGTGTCTGAGGCTGGATTTGAACTCAGGTCCTCCTAACTTCTGGGCTAGTACTCTATTCACTGGGCCACCTAGCTGCCCCTGGTCTTAGATAATTTTTAAGAGTATAAGGGGGTCCTGGGACCCAAAAGTCTGAGACCTGCAAGCATAGAGCACTGAAAGGTAAGTAGTGTACACTGGCATACTGATGGTAAGTTTTTGGGGTTCTGACCTGCATTTTCATTGTTTTAGAGAACTTCTGGTGGAGCAATGTCCTCTACCAATGCAGGCTGGCACCTTCTTCAGGACTTAAAGTGTTATAGGGTTGCCAAGGGAACTTAGAGGTTAATGGGGTTTTTTTAGAGGCAAGAAGACATTCTGTGTGAGAGCATGAACTTGAACCCAGGTCTTTTAGTTTGTGAGATAGGCCTTTTATCCCCTAGACCACACTCATTCTCAGTTATGATGATGAGAAGGATCATGATGATAATACTTGAAATTTATATAACGTTTCAGAGGTGTTTGAGAGAAGAGATTCTTTCATTCTTTGTCTTTGCATTCCTGAGGCATGACATCATGCCCAGTACATCATAGGTGCATAATAAATGCCCACTGATTGATTCAGAGTACTTTCATGTGCATTATTTCACTTAATCCCCACAACAGTCCTGCGAGCTAGTCATTACAGCCAATATCACTCCCAATTTACTTAAAGAGGAAACTAAGGCTTACGATTCAAATTCAGCCTCAGACACTTACTAGCTGTGTGACCCTGGTCAAATCACTTAACCCTGCTTGCCTCAGTTTCCTTATCTGTAAAATGAGCTGAAGAGAGAAATGGCAAACCACTCCAGCATCTTTGCCAAGAAATTTCCAAATAGGATCGGACATGACTGAAATGATTCAACAACAACAAAGGCTTGAAGAGAATGAGTGACTGACCCAAGGACACCCTGGCTAGTGAGTGGGAGATGCACCAAAAAGAGCATGGGGATTCTGACTTCTAGGCCAGGGCTCTTGTAATTAGATCTCACCATCTCTGCATGTTTCCAGAAAAGAGTCATATTCTCTAAATTTCCTTCTCTGTCACCTTTAGCCCTGGGCATTGTATGACCTCCAGATTGGTTCTGAAAAGTGTTCCAGTAGGCAGCAAACACCAGTTTCATACTGGTGTTTCTCTGCTTTCCTAGAACCAAGCCACAGTTTTAGAATCAGCCCCAGCAAACTAGAAGGCATGACAATGTCAAAAGATACATCCCCCAAATGCTTTGGATTTAGACAAATAAAGCCTAAAATGTGTTCTCTGTGCAGGATTGTGGCTGTTTATTCTAATTTGTCTGGAACATAGAGTTTGCCTGTCTATCCAGACACAAATAAGAAACATTTAGGAGCAAAGAAACAGAGTGGACACTTATTTCCCAGTTATTTTTTTCAGCTAGCCCAATATAAAGCTGTTTTTTCCCTCATACAACATTCATTAGCAGGAAACACACACACAGACACACAGACACACACACATACACACACAGATCAGCATTGATCAGACCATAATGCTTCACTTTTGTTTATTGTTTTGCTCATTTCAGACACAGGGATCCATCCTGAACAGCTTTATTCTCCTCTAGGACAGAGGACAGCAAAAGCTTATTTTAATGGCACTTCTTTTTTCCCAATCAATCTCTGCTCAAGAAGACACTGATTAGGTAGAAATAGGAGAGTACAGGGTCCATCATCCAATAAAACTGAGAGGCCCCCAAGGAACATGCTTAAAGTAGAACAAAAAAAGAGTCTCTGACTCATTGGATCTCAGAGCTAGAAAGGACCCCAGTGGTCATTCAATTCAAACTATGACTGAGTGTGGCAAGGAGGTTAGAAAGACTCCAGTTCAAATCCTGCCTCTGACACTTACTTACTGTCACCCCAAGCAAGTCACCAAGCCCCCTTTGGTCTCTAAAATGGGAAGATTAAACTAGATAGCCTTTCAGGTACTCTCCAGCTTCAAATATATGATCCTATGAATAAGGTTTGGTGGATGAAGCATGGGATTTGGAGCTAGAATATCTGGACTCAAACCTTGCCTGTGTCCTTCACTATTTGACCTTAAATAAGTCAGTATCTCTCAGATATAGTTTCCTAATCTAAAAAAATGAGGAATAGGACTCTAAGGTTACTTCCAACTCAAATTTCCTACAGCAGACTTTAGAGATGGTCATCCAGCTTTTGTTTGAAGACCTCCAGTGAGGGAGAAATCATCTCCTCCTGAGGTGACCCATTCTAGTTTTGACTAGATCCGATGGCCAGGAAGTTTATTCTGACATTGGACCTTAAACTGCCTCTCTGTAACTTTTTCTGACTGTTTCTTAGCCCATCTGTGCTGCTCATGCATGTGGCATCCAGAAATCTATCAGGAGAGTGCAATGTCAGAATTTAGTTCTCATCTTTTATAACTTTACATTAGAGGCAAAAAGAAAATGAGACAGAGAGCAAGATGTGGGCTGCAGTTTTTAGGTAAGCCTGCATGTAGCGAAAGAAAGAAAAGAAAGAAAGAGAGAGAGAGAGAGAGAGAGAGAGAGAAGGAAAGAAGGAAAGAAAGAAAGAGAAAGAGAGAGAAAAGAAAGGAAGGAAGGAAGGAAGGAAGAAAGAGGAAGGAAGGAAGGAAGGAAAAGAAAAAAAAGAAGGAAGGAAGGAAGAGAGGAAGGGAGGAAGGAAGAAAAAAGAGACAGAAAGAGAAAGGAAGGAAGGAAGAAAAAGAAAAAGCAGTCAGGCCAGATGTTATTAAATAAGATAACAATTATACTCCCCATATTGTCATCATCCCTTTCAGTATACATGAGGTTAAGACAGAAATCAATTGTTTGGGAAGAAAAAGGAGGAGGAAAAGTATGATAATGATGATGATAAGGAGACAGAGAAGGAAAAGTAGAAGGAGGAGGAGATCCCTTGCGTCTATTCACCCTAGAAAAATGCCGGTAATATAAAGTGTTTATACATACATATATATATATATACACACAATACATATATACATATCTATCTGCCTATCTACTATCTCATCTATTCACTGAATCAATATATTTCCCTTCTTTTTCTCTTTTTAAGGACGCTTATATCCTTTCTTCTAGCTATATCCTCCAAAGGACAAACTGGAAGCCACAAGGGAAACAGCGATAGATGGCATAAAGCATTGATTGTACCAACACACGTGATGTTCTGGTATACACAACAATGGTAGCTTCTATATTTTCCTATTCTCAGCTGACCATTCCTAGAGTTTGGATTCTTAGTATCTGGTTCTAGCTTTCTGTTTTAACCAAGTTACTTCCTCACTTGCTAGTGCTGACAAAAGTATCCCAAATACCTAGAGTACGCACTAATAGATTTTGTGTCATGTGCAATCTTTTTTTTTTAAAAATTATACTATGTTATGGAAATGCTTTTTTAATCCCATAAATTAAAAAAAATTAAAAAGAGAACCCATAACCATCCAGAGCTTACAGTAGATTATAAATCCATTCCTTTTGGAAATGCTTTTTGGCCCTGGTTTTCTATCTGTTTGACTCAGGGCAGAAGCCACTGCTAACTTTCTGATTTATTCCTACTAGTCATAGTTTGTATGTATCTTATAATGAGGTAAATGACATGTGGCCATTTTAATGGTAGTATTTTAATTTAAATGGAAATACCTACTATGTGCCAGGAGGTCCTGTGTTAAGTGCTGGGGTTACAAATACAATGAATGAAATAATCTCTGCTCTCAGGGACACACACACAGAAACACGAGTGTACAGTATATATACACATAGATATATATGCATTTATACATATGTGTGTATATATACATAGATGTATATCTACACCTACATATATACATTTATACTATACACACAATTTAATATTGGGAAGGTCACTAATAGCTAGGAGACAGACATATATGAGCAAGCTAGCAAGAAAAGATTATGTAAGGTGGGAGTGGGAGGGTTGTGACACACTGAGAGATAATGTAAGTAGTTATCATTCACTCAATTTCATCCTGTGTCCCTTGTCTACACTAAAGTATGCTAAGCATTGTGCACCCAGATCAAATATAACATCCCCTGTCTTGGTGTCTTCTCTGTGTAAAATAGAGGTTTCAGACTTCCATAGGTGAAATGGTTGAATAGAATGATTATTGGATTAGGCACAAGAGACTCAGATTCTATTTATTCCTGTCTCTGCCAGTGTTTGCATGGATGAGTGTTTGCCCTCTCTGTGGGTCAGTCTCTTCCTCTATAAAATGAGGGGATTAGACCAGGTAACACGGTTCTTTTCTAGCTTTTACATTCTATTGCTTGCTTGAGGATTTGGGAATAGGTTAGTGTATATATAGTCCCCCTTTCAGGTCTGTTTTCAGATGTGTATGAAAATGCCCCAAGGGAGGATGAGATACAAATTTGGTAAAAGGCGTCTTTGCCTTCTTTGTCATATATTGCCTCTCACTTACATAAAGAATGCACAGTCATTCTCTGCCTAATAGTGTTCTGTTAGGAACATCACTTTCCTTCTGAACATGCTCATTGTGTCATGTCATAAAAAGAATTCAATCCAGTTCAGCACAACATATAGTATATTTGAAATATCTGGTGTTATTCATATTACCTAGCTTGGCACATAGTAAGAGCCTAGCAAATGCTTTTTCATTCATTTGTCCATTCATTCACTTATTCATTATAACACACACACACACACACACACACACACACACACACACACACACACACACTATTTCCTGCCTGTATTTCTCACCCATGATAAATTCACTTGAAACCTGGCCAATCTTAGTTAAAAACACATTCAGTTCCCCCATCGTCCTTATTTCTGTTAGGGTACCACTGTCTTTTCAGTGCCCCAAATGTATAGTGTCATTCTCAACTCTTCTCTTGTTCCCATTCAGGCCATCTACCCAATCTAATGTTGCCACATTTTGTCGTTCACATATTATATGTGTCTCCTTCCTTCTTGTGTCTCACACAACTATCACTCTCGGTCAAACTCATCACCACTCACTTGGTCTCCCTGTCTCAAATCTCTCTTTATCTTAATCTATTCTTCATGATATGCCAAAGGATATTTCTAAAATGCAAAGTCTTTCCATACTCCTTCTGTGTAATTCTCTTAGTCAAGAAGGTTGACTGGCTCCCTATGGCTTCTAAAAAGAAAACAAAGTCCTCTGGCTGACATTTTAATTTTCATTCAGCCTGGCTCCCATCTACCTTTCCAGATTTATATTATTCATCTATGGTTCCCTACATTGCTTCCTTGTGACTCTTCTAGTTATTCTCCCAAGTCAAGACTCTTATCTCTCATCTCTGTGCATTGTAGCATTAGCTGCCCACCCCACCCTCACCTCACTCCATGCCTAGAATGCATTCCCACATGATCTCCATATCTTACACTCTCAGGTTTCCTCTAAAGCTCAGGCCAGATGCCACCTCCTACTTTTCCTGATCCCCAGTCATTAATTCTCCCCCAATTATTTTGTACATATTATTTATAAATTTATCCATGTACATTTTGCATCCTCCAATAGACTATAAGATTCTTGAGGGCAAAAGCTCTTTCATCTTTTTCTTTGTGTTGCTTATACCTAGCACAGAACTTGGAACATAGTAGGGGCTTAATAACACATAGTAGGGACTTTACAACATTGAACTGGACTGTAGTTAAGCTTTGAATTATGATAGCTATAAATCAAAATACTGTCCACAGAATAGGATTGATTTATTCAGTATGAGGTTTGCTTTCATTCTTCTAAATGTGCTCAGCACTACTGAGCCCAGGGACCTCAACTACTCTGACTTTCCCGGTGCAGAAGACACTAAGACCTAAAACAAAATGGCTGTCATCAGGAAAAAATAAACATTGCATCCCTAATCAAGATGGATAAGGGAAATCACTCTTGTTCTATTTACCCTAGCAAGCCAAAAGACAATAATTAAAGTTGATTTGTTTGGTGTCAGGCCATCCTATTTCATCTTTGGATTCTTTATGATTTTAATTCAACATTTTCCCCTTTGATTCATGACCTCTGTTTGCCCTTTAAAAACTGTTCAGGTTGTGGTGTGAATATTAGGTCATGGTTCTGATGAAAAAACATTTGTTTTCTTAAGGCTAGCTATCTATTATGCTGCTCCTGACATCATAGTCCACTGGTTCTCATGGAAAGTGCGCTCAAGAATATTTCGTGGGCATTTGTGTGATACTGGGACAAGACAATCTCACCATGAATAGACAGAAGTCCTGCTGTCATGAAGCCAGTCTGACATATTTCTATTATGATTTTTCCCACCCAGTGACAACACAGAGTCAAGGTTTAGCTCACATACTATTTCCTTTAGGAAGCTCAATTATAGACTGCTTCTCTCCTTCGAAAGTTCTACATCTGTCTTTCATCTATCTATCTATCTATCTATCTATCAATCTATCATGTATCTATGTATTTATCTATCTAATCTATGTATCTATCTATGTATCTATCCACACACACACACACACACACACACACACACACACACACACATACACCCCTACATCTCCCTGTTTATATGCATATTCTTCCTCCTCTCTAGAATGGAAACTACTTGAGGACAGGGACTTTTTCTCTTTGTATGCCGAACACTTAACATGGTACCTTGTATATAGTAGGTGCTTAATAAATGCTTATTGGGTTGATGGGAAAATATGTCTTTTTTGCCCAGGTCAAGGCTTTCAGGGAAGCAAAAGTCCATGGAACATTTCTTGGCTGTGACTTCCCTTATTTATTCAGTCAGCAAATCTGAGTGTCTTCGAGGAAGTAAAGGCCATGCCAATGCAGCCTCTTGCTCTGACAGCTTGCACATTTTTGTGCAGAGAGAGCTTTGGAATGACTGTTTAGATAATGAGAGCAGGGGACTTCTGCCCAACCTCAATTTCCAATTATTTTATTTAATATCTCTGGGTTTTCTATGAGCATGGCCTATGGGAGTGGTCAGCGCAGGCTCATACTCCACCAGGCTGTTCCCAGATGAATACGGGAGAACAGACTGAATGCTGATGCCTGTGAAAATGCAAGAAGCTGGCGTATGGTTCCCATGTTATGGTATATAAATTTAATGAAGCAAATATATCATTTGGAAAAACAAAATGCATATTTCTTTGTCACTTATCTCTGGATCTTTTTCGTCTGTCTCTCTGTGTCTTTTCTGTTTCCTCTCTCTTTCCAACACTCCTCTCTTCTTCCTTCCATCTTTTCTCATCTTTACAAGCCTTCCCCTTTCAGATTTCCTTCACATACTATGAATTTAGTTTGTACATACCTAGGTATTTCCATGTTATCTCTCTCTTTCAAATGTATACTTCTTGGGATGAGGGGACTGCCTTTGTGGAGGGGATGTCTTTCTTTGTATTTTGAGCTTTTGGGACAGTGCCTGGCCCATAGTAAGTGGTTAGTAAATGCTTGTTCCCTGGCTCATAGATGCATATAACCTAAGAGGGTGGTTTTCTCCCGTGAAACATATAGGGGAAGCATAGTTTTACATGCTTTTGATGTCTATATCTATATATGCATATAAGACCTACGTTTAAATCCTTCCTCCAATAAAATTGGCTATGTGACCCTGGACAAGCCACTAAATTGGCCCAGGCTACTCCCTAGGAGTATGTGCTACTGAGGAGTTGACAAGCTGCATTGGTGAAGGGATTTTTGGTATTCAAGGGAAGTTCCCTACACTGATGAAATTACAGGCCAAGTTTTTAAACACACACAGGCACACATGTGCTAATTAGTAAGTTACCAAATATTTTACCCCAGTGTATCAACTTTGTTTTTACTTCATCTAGAACAGTGGTTCTCAACCTTCTTAATGCCGTGACCCTTTAAGACTCGTATGTGGGCGTATCTGCACGTAGGTGGACCTGCTTGGAGACAGATAGAGGAACAGTGTCTCGGTTCCTAAGACCATCAGAAATATGTGTTTTCTGATGGTCTTAGGTGACCTCTGTAAAAGGGTCATTTGACCCCCAAAGGGGTTACGACCTACAGATTGAGAACCACTGATCTAGAAGGATTTCTTACAGCTTCAGTGAGAGACAGATATCCCAGACGAGGAAAGGATAAGTCTCATGCTAACAGTGACCTGAAAGCCAAACCATGTACGTCATTACTAAGGTTTTAAATATCCAAACATGAAGGTCTGAGCAAAGGTAGTGTCCAACCGCCATCTAGCAAGCACGAACCCAACAGCACAGAGAAAGCCCTAAATGACAGGACTATGTATCAGTCTTATTCCACCCCCTGAGGTCCAGGTGAAGGAAGTGACATAGGTGTGAGATTCTGAAGAAGCAAAAAAGTAGACTCCTCTTTAGCCCCTCTCACAATAAGAGAGCACGTGAGTTTTGCTACAGAGGGATGCCTCTGGGAAGGGCACCTTTGGTTTCTCCATTTCTGGAATCTTCACAGTTTCTCTCTAGATTTTGGACCAAGATGTTTAGTTAAACCAAGTATTTAAGAAAACAGAGCTCTAGAGTCCCCAGATGCTAAAGAAAATCAAGAGTAATTAAGAACTCACCTTCTAGATGGTTGCGGGGGGGGGGGGAAATTAAAGAAAGACATATTTTGATTGTATTATTTTTTTATAGACAAGTAATTATCCTTCCCTTGCCCCA
>JAQQSU010019975.1:0-10146 GCA_028627135.1 Pseudochirops cupreus | reverse complement strand
GCCATCTTGGCTCCGCCCCCCTCAATAGGTAATTTTCTTAATAGGCAGAGCTATCCAAAGGTGGAATGGACTGCTCCAGAAGGCAATGAGTTCCTTCTTAGTGGATGTGTTTGAACAAAGCCTCAAAGGATCACTTGGGAATGTAGAAGACACTCTCATATGAATCAGACCATGAGGCTGTTCAGTCCCTTTCCATCTCTGCTGTACCTACTAGGCCATTCAACTTTCAAATGCTCAGGTTCTAGACAAAACAGGTCAAGAATGTCAATAATTCTGAGATCTATGATTTTTACCATGTGGGAACTTCCATCACTGATGCAGATTAGAACTTCTCTACAGTTTGTAGTGCTAGGGAATTGCCTGAGGCTTCCATAAATGAAATTCAATGACTTTAGAATTGTGTGAAAATGCATTTTAAAAATTTCTCCAAGAATCACAGTCAAGCTCATTGGTCTATAGTTTAAAGAATAAACTTTCCTCCCTTTTTGGACAATGTAGAAAATACATGCTCTTCTCCTGTCCTACAGTATCTCTTTTATTTCCTAAAGGAAAGGGAAAGGTCCATTTCTACCACATTTAATGACAGATGACCCAGACATCTTGACTGAATCAATCAATTAAAAAAAAAAGTAAACAAGCTATTTATTATACTATGTTCTAGAAATATTTGTTTTATTCCAAAAATTAAAAAATAAGATAAATAAAAATTTAAAAAGTAAACCAGGTTTGAAAAATCCATAATCAATTTGAAAGGATCATAGGGGAATTAGGTCACTGCATAAAGCAGATGAGGACATACAGGATATCTCATGAATAGCTAAAGAGAAAAAAAGTCACATCCAATGGGTCTACAGATACCACTTCAAAATAGTCTGGGAGTCTGACTATTTTAGTAGTGGTCAATTTAGAGTAGGCTGAATCTAGTGGTAAGAGATTTTTGAGAGGAAATTGCCCTTGGGGAAGCAGAGAGAGTTTTCTCTTGGTATTTTTTTCCCTTTCTTGAAACCCAAGGAGATTGTTAAGTTTGAGAGATTCATCAGAACTGAGTTCTCTAGCCACTGGAGAATGACTGGTAGAGTTTCAACGGCCAAGGAGTGATAGAGAATGTGCCTGTTGGCAAGTAGAGAAAGACAGTCATTCAAAGATGGTGACAACTTCCGAAAGGGAGAGCCTTCATGTTGAAAGTAGTGCATACTGTGAACTCTAGAAAGACATCAATCCGTGGAACCTAGCAAAGAGCTAAACCTAATCGGAACTTTATGAGGACTCAACATGGGAAAAAAATTCTTGTTGGCCACATGTGTTCTCTACATGTGTGCCCCTATTGCCTTCATACTTTAAGGTTGAACCATTCTCCACAGTGATCTTGTGTAGCAAAGTCAAGAATGTGTCCTTGATTTGGGGGAATTGTTTTTCTAACAACTAAACTTGCTGTACCTATTTAATAATATCCTTTCCTAAGAGCTAATTGAGGCTCCTGGCTGAAAATTTAGTTTGTAGGTGGGGGCTTCCAAGTGACAGCACTAAAAACCGCAATCCCTCAGGGCTAGCCTGAGAACTCGAAGAGAAGGTGTAGTTACATGCCCCCTGGAGACCATGCCTAGCCATGGAAATGGGAATTGAGGTATTTTCCCAGAGAGGGGAACTACCTACAGTTTTTCAAAATAAACTGGTATAATCCTTCCTGGTCTGGTGATATAAATTCATTGTGAACAACTTGCTTACTCTTAGTAATGACTCACTTTTCTTGAGTTTCAATTCCCTATTAATCATTACTGTTTTGACCTTTTCAATCTAAAGATTATTCTACTTGATTAAGAAAATAGAAATAAAATAGAGGTTGAATAGTCCTGAATCCTCCTGGTCACTTTTAACTGTTATTCCATCTTCCCTGAAGGGCAGTCTCATACTTTTTTTGATCACTCTCATAGAGATTTTTTAAAAATTAAGATCCGTCTCGTTTGTTCTTTACATTTATTATAAATAGCTCAGAAAATTCTGGGCTTCCAAATTCCTGGCATTATTAATAGATGGTTATACTACTTTTTTCTATTCTTTCTCAGTTACCTGTCTGTCCTTATATCTTCTATACAGTCATGAGGCCATCACCAATTGTACTGACCTTTGTCTTGCCACTGGACTTTGATGTCTCTGTAGGGGAGAGTGAGGTTGATGACTTTGCACAACTCTGCCTCACTTCTACCCAATTTATATATAAGTCAAAATGTCACCTTCATGATGTCTTTGGTCCTCGTGAGCAACAATAACAACACAGTGATACATATATCTGTTATGTGTCTGTGTGTGTGTTTGTATACATAGATAGGGACAGGATTTGTGATAGTTTCATTAATATAGGGAACTTCTAGGTGAGGAAATTCCCTCTACAAATGCAGGTTGGCACCTTCTCTACAACTTAGAGTCTGAGAGAATTGAATAGAGCACTAAGCAATTAATTTATTTGTTCAGGGTCACATAGTCAATACATATGGGGGAAAAGTCTTGAATTTAGGTCTTCCTGATTTTAAAACCTTCTCTTTCCCTCTCTCCTTCCCCCTATACATATGTATGTGTATATATGGATATACATATACATATAAGTGTGTATACACACATACAAACACACACACAAAGTTATCCCTTCCACACTAGAGGTTAGGGGCATGGTGCTCCCACAATCTGGAAAATCTGCATAAAAATTTTTGGCCCTCCCTATATATCAGAAGAAATCTGAATTTTTTATGGGCTGTTTGCAATACCTTATTATAAAATTTGGGTTGATACTGTATAACTCTTCATATATTTTATGTATTTCTGAGTTTCTAAACTTTTTCTGTGTCATCTGCTGGCCTTCACAAGTCTTCTGTGGCCTCTGCAAAACTCCCCCAAATTTCCCATTTAATCTCTTATGCAAACCCACAATATATTTGAAACCACAATGGGGAAAGTCATGATGTGAAAGGGAAAAATTGTATGTATATATACAGATATACTCATATACACACACATATGTGTGTGTGTGTGTCTGTATATAAAACCTGAATTGGTGAACAAATTCCCCGTGTAGCTACATTGATTGCTTTAGACCAGTTCCCCCCTTTTTCCTCAATGGGTTCATTTTTATTTTAGCCTCAGAATTTCATTTTTGAGAATTTTTAGTCTTTCTTGGGCTGCCTAATCTTGTTCAATTCTAGACCACATTACCTTAATTGTCATTTGTCTTAATTCACTGAAATCTGTTCCCCTCATGTAGAGTATATGTCAGATTTGCCTGTTTTTTTGTTTCTTTTGTGTGATATAGTCTAAGCTGGCGTAGTCATTATCTCACAAGATTCCTGCTATTTCTATTCCAGTGGATCATTCACCCTCCCTAGTTAGAATCAAGTCCAGCATTGCAGTCCCTCTCAATGCTTCCTTCACCTACAGATCATGTAACACAAGACTGGAAAAGGAGGCTCAGCCCCAGGAAAACATGTATTTGGTAAACTCTTGAATGGCACTGGAAGAGTACATCTTATTCAAAGGGAAAAGATTAGATACTTTTAAAGTGTTAGTGTAGTGTTTTATACATACATACGTGTGTGTGTGTGTGTGTGTGTGTGTGTGTACACACACACACACACACACATACACATACATACATAAACACATGCATACACACACTATATATATACATATATACACATACATACATAATGTATTTCTGTGTAGAAATCTATAGATCCACAGTGGAGAGAATTTGAGTAACAACCAATGGAGTGAGAAACAGAAGCAACATTGTTGTAAGAACATATGATGAACATCCTAGGGAAGTTAGGTGGTGCAGTGGATAAGTGCAAGCCCTGCAGTCAGAAAGGCCTGAGTTCAAATCTAGCCTCAGACACTTACTAGTTGTGTGACCCTGGGCAAGTCACTTAACCCTGTTTGCCTCATTTTCCTCATCTGGAAAAGGAAATGGCAAACTCCTCTAGTATCTTTCCCAGGAAAACCCCCCAAAAAGGTCATGAAAAGTCAGATGCTATTGAAAAACAACCAAACAATAATAAGAACATGGACATCCTGGACAGAAGGAGATGCAGAAAGAATTCTAGAGACAGTTCCTAAGCATAGTAGGAATCACCAGATGTAGTACGGATAAAGGAATGATCATTTGCAAGGGTTTCTAAAGGCGGAACAGCTTCGGGATTCTTGGCTTCCCCTATAAGGAATAAAATGTATTCTTCCATTGCTATTCAGAGACTCTGGATTTTTCCTTCCTATCTCAAGCACTTAGATCAGTGTTTGATACATAGTAGATAATTCATACGCACTCGATACAGTCTTCCACTGAAGAAATCAAAACAATTTATGGTCATGAAAAAATGATCCAATCATTACTGATTAGAAATATGCGAATTAAAACAACCTTGCCCAAAAGAGTAACAGCAATATTGTTTTAAGAACAACTTTGAGCAACCAAGTAATTCTGACCGTTATAAATACCTGAATTAAGTACAAAGGATATATGAAGGAAGATGCTTTCCAGAGAAAGAACTGATAAATAGAAGCATGTATAGAATGATTTTACACACACACACACACACACAAACACACACACATACACACATGCACACGTACACACGCACACACGTTTCTAATGGTAGTCATATCTGGGCTGGGGAGGGAAGGGGGAAGGAAGAAAAAAAGAAAGCTGTATGCTAATTTTATTATATGTTTAAAAGGAATAGCAAGTTGTACATAAGAGATGTGCAGTTTCATATTTAAATCATCTTTTTTTTCTATTCTAAAAAATAGTGCCTGCTGGCAATTAATTAAATTTCATGTAAACATATTTTAAAAAAGTAAACTGTATATAACAAGTTCTTGGGTTCTTGTATAATCTTCTTTTCATTTTTTTTTATGTATTGAAATATGTTGTGTTGGTGACTTTTAAGTCTGTAACATAAAGAAAATTAGAAAAAAAGAAAAAGGTTGAGCTCCTCCAAACAGAACCCTAGACTGACCACATGTAGAATATGTTCTGGGTGAAACACTTTATGAAGGACACAGATAAGCTGAAGAGTTTCCATGGGAGGATGGTCAGGACAACAAAGGGCCTTGAGTCCATACCACACAAAGCTCATTGGAAGGAACATGGGATATTTAGCCTGGAGAAGAGTAAGATTGGAAGAGTTGGTAAGAAGGAGGGAGAGGTTGACAGGATCCCTGTCTTCAAGTGTTTGAAAAATTGCCGTGTGGAATAGGAATGGCCCCAAATGAAAAAACCAAGAGTAATGGGTGGAAATTGTTGAAAGGAAATTTAAACTTGATGTAAGTAAAAACTTCTAGCAATTACAACTAACTAAAAGTGGAAGGAAGTACCTCATTGGAGATCTTCAATCAGAGGCTACTGGATCTCTCCTCAAGCATATTGTGGAAAGAGTTCTCATTCCATATAGATTGAACTAAAGGACAGTTTCTAACTCTAAAATCCTATGATTCTTTGATTCTACTCCACTCCACTATATATTATGCACATTCTACACACCACTCCACTGTATGTAGAGTATTTATGTAGAATCATCTAAGACCATGGACATTGGTACTGGTTCTCTTTCTCTATTTTATCTTGGATGAATTATGTGACATCTCCCCTGTAATACTTTTTCTGCAATAATAATAATGTTTTTTATTGTTAGGTTGTTTCAATCATGGCTGACTCTTTCTGACCCCATTAGGGATTTTTTTTGGCAAAGATACTGGAATGCTTGGCCATTTTCTTCTCCAGCTCATTCTATAGATGAGGAAAGTGAGGCAAACAGGGTTAAGAGACCAGCCCAAGGTCACATAGTTAGTAAGTGTCTGAAACCAGATTTGAACTGAAAAGGATGAGTTTGCCTAACTCCAGATGCTGCTCTCTAACCATTGTTACACCTAGCTACCCATGATAATAACGACATTTGAAGTTTATAAAGTGCCTTACATATATTATTATATCTGATTTTCACTTGGAAATAGTTGCTATTTTTATCCCCACTTTACAGATGAATAGATTGTAGGAGGTCATTTGACTTGCCAAGGTCACATATCTAGGAAATGTTTAAAGCAGGATTTTAACTCAGGTCTTTCTGATTCCAGTCCAATTCACTATCTATTTCACACTTAGATGTCCTTTTATTGCAGTATGTGCTGTTTGGCTTAGCATTTGTGTTGAGGGAACTTCTCTTCCTCCTCCTCATTTCCAATCAGGTTAAAGCTCTTTTCATAAGACCCATGAGTCTCCAGGGAAACATTTTCTTCCTGGTCTTGATTAGGTAGTCAAGGCATCATCATTTCTGTATCAAAAGTCATGGTTTCAGAAGAACAAATCCCTCTGACACCGTCTTCTGAACTATCCCAGAGGGCGTTGGTTGCTTTTATGTCAAGACATGACTGTTAGTCTATCAGAACTCTATTCTGTGGGAGGAAAAGGTAGCCATAATGGGGCATAGACAAAGATTATCTTCTCTTCCCTTTGTGGCAACTTTAAATCTAAGTCAACAAATGTTTAAGATCCTCCCCTCCTTCTACCCATATTGGAATGTATAGTGCTGACATTTTCACATTTCAACCAGGAGAAAATATAATGTGTTGAGTGTATTGTGGAGTTTAAAAATGGGTTTAAATTTGACACCTGCCTTTCTATCCTGGCTAATGGCCCCAGGATGGAATCCCCAAAGTATGCCAAATAATTGCATCTTCATTGGCTGCTTATTGAGAGTGTCTGAGTCTACTTAAGAAGACTTTACATTCATCTCCCTTTCAGAGCCTTAACAGCTATTTCCTTTGCAATGGAAGACAAGCAAATTCTCTAAGTGTTACATAATTTCTCTTTTATGAGTGTTCTTTTAGAATATCTACCTCCCCTTTTAAAAAAATAATTCAAATTCTATACTTCTTTTAAAAGCCCTACTCAAGTGCCTTATGGAGTTTTCACTGATTATACCCTAGTTCTGAAGAAGGGAATTATTGAATCCTGGGCAAGCTCTTAGTATCATAGACTCAGAGTTAGACAGAACCTCGTCGTTTTCTCCTCTCCCCTCATGTTATTGGCAAGGAAACTGAAGACAAGGGAGGACAAGTGACTTGTCCAAGGTCACAGAGCTAATTAATAGCAGAGCTGAAACTATAATCCAGATCTCCTAAATCCTAGTACAATGATTCACCCACTATCGGTTAATCAATAAACATTTATTAACCATATACTATATGCTAAGTATCAGAAGCACAAAGACAAAAATACAGTTCAGTCTTCATGGAGCTTATATCCTACCAGAGAAAAACTTTCATCCAGACCTCACTGCCCAATCCTTTCATCATCTGAATTCTTCCACATTTATAGCTGTATCACCCAATCCAGCACTTAGTGATTTGCTGTCTTGCTTTGTCTTCTAATTATTTCACATATTTGCAATCTTTAGGGGCAGCCCTTAGGGAATAATGATGTTACTGACTTGTCTTCAGTGTTTTTCCATTACTTATTTCCATGACTTTGTCTTCTTTTTCAGCATCACTCAGAAGCAGTTGGTGGTATTATGGATAGAGTGTTGGACTTTGGAGTCAAGAAGAGCTGAGTTCAAATTCAGCTTCAGATGCTAGGGTTTTTTTTTCCAACTATAAAAAACATTCATTTAGTAGTGTAAAAGATAGGTCTAAAGTAGTGGTTCTCAACTTCCTAATGCCGTGACCCTTTAATACTCGTATGTGAGCGTATCTGCATGTGGGCGGACACCTGGAGATGGATAGAGGAGCGGTGTCTCAGTTCTAAGACCATAGGAAATATGTGTTTTCTGATGCTCTTAGGCGACCTCTGTGACCCCTGTGAAAGGGTCATTCGACCCCCAAAGGGGCTGCGACCCACAGGTTGAGAACCACTGGTCTAAGGGCTCTCCTCCAACAAGATTTTTTGGGACCCTAGACAAGTCACTTAATATCTGCCGCCTTGGTTTCTTAATCTGAAAAGTCAGGATAATAATACTAACAGTTTCCTCCAAGTCATGTTTGGATCAAATGAGATCATATTTGTAAGCATTTTACAAACTTTAAAGTGTTGTATAAATGCTATTATTATTGCTGGTTTCACTTCCTCAGAGGTACTCCAACGTCTTATACTGCTTCCCACTATTGAACCCACCATGGCACCTTAGACCTTTCCCTTTACTTCCACCCAATTAAAATGCATTCGTCTTATGTCTTACCCCTTAGAGTCTTTCTGGGTGACTGGCTAGCTTATGTAATAGGCTTAATACATTTAGAGTTTTTGTAGAGTCATAGAATCTATATACTGGGAGGGCCTGAGCATTTATTGAATTCAATCCTCTGCCTCATGATATATCCTTAATAAACGATCATTAAGCCTCTGCTTAAAAACAGTGTATACAGGAACATCCCTTTTTCTGAAGGCAACTGATTTGTTCATTATTGAAAAAGCACTACTTATTGGTTGAAATCTGTCTACTTTTAACTTCCATCCATGGATCTAGTTCCCTCATGTGTGGCTGCACCCAGAGTAAGTGTAATCTCTTCCAGGTGACATTCATATTTTAATGGAACGGAGTGAATAAAGAAGGAATTTGGAGACAGTCCAACAGGGTCAATAGTGAAGATATTTGGGGGGTAGAAGCTTTGTAGCCACAACACATAAAATGCTAGTTTAACATTTTGTCTCCCCATCTAAATGCAATACTCCTTCAGGGCAAAAAATTATATCCCGAACTTCTTTGCCTCTTGCCATTCCCCCAAGAGATATGATGTTCCTATTCTGTCTTTCTTCTCAGGCCATGATAAGAAATTGGAAGCAAATAAAACAAACAAAAATGTTCCCCAATAGTTACCAGAGGGGCTGCAAAACCAACCCTAAACCATATATGACATCTCTTGAAATGTCTGGTTCCTGGCTAGCTTTTGAAAAGAAGGGCCCAGCACCCCTGGCCTGCCTGTGGCTCTAAACAAATAGGTATAGGCACACCCCTTGGCTATCTCTCTTTCACGTTCCTCTCTCTTTTGCCAGGGATTAACATTTTTCTATAAGATTACACCTTCTATTCTGGGATCCATCTAATGAAAAACCTCCACGTGCTGACATCTTTTCCACCCAAGTGCCAGAAATCTTGCACACACTCAAAGGAAGCCCCAGAAAATCACACAAACAGCTTAAATATCCTTCTTTTGGAATGCTTGTAAAAAATGAATGGCTTTTCTTTTTGCCTTTACAGTAATCAGAAGAGACATTAACCCAAGGCCAATATACAGTTACTTAGGACATTATTAAGCCCATCCCTTTGGAACTGCATACTGAGTTGCATAAGCCTTACAAGTCAACATTCCATCTCGAAAATGGTTCATGCTTTTTCTTTGCCCAAATTCAGACATGGGCAGAGACAGAGATGTATCAGTTCAAAGACTCACACTTTGTCTTTCTGGTATGGGCCATGAAGATGAGAGATGATAGGGTTTTCTGAGTAAATATTTATAGTGCTGTATTCAGACGGTAATTTAGCACTTATTCCTGACCTCTGCCACTCCCACCCCCCTCTCTTACAGAAATAGTAACGGCCTCAAAAAGTGCTGGGCTGATTCCATGAAGAACATATGTTTACTGATTAGGGAAAACAGAAGAGGCTTTCTAATGTGAAAATATGGAGTCCCTCATGGGCTTGGGGTTTAAAAACAAATTACTGGGTTCTGTGCATGTGTGGTTTTTATCCATGAAGTCGATCATTGTCTTTCCAGTCCAGTATCTCCCCAAGGAAGGATTGGTGAGGGCATCCACCCCCTTCAAATATTACCTATTGTCTAATAGTAAAACCACAGATAGATCTCATATGGTATTTATATGCTGGGCAAGGTTAAATACAAAACAGATACTGAGGCATGCTGTAATGGTGAGGCAAGCCGACAACAGACCAGGAATGTAGAGATTAAGGCTGGACCGCCATTGGAGCTGCAGGCAGAAAGAATGTTAACTCTCAATATCCTGAGCTTGTTCTACTTGCAGTGGTATGTGCTGGGGACTCTCTGTGTAACCCATGACTGCTCTGATGTGCATGGGATTGTGTGTGCGCGTGAACACACACACACACACACACACACACACACACACACACACACACACACACACACACACAC
>JAQQSU010019974.1:0-10146 GCA_028627135.1 Pseudochirops cupreus | reverse complement strand
AAAAAAAAAATACTCACATATGGGCGTATCTGCATGTGGGTGGACCCGCCTGGAGACAGATAGAGGAGCGGTGTCTTGGTTCCTAAGACCATCAGAAACATGTGTTTTCTGATGATCTTAGGCAACCCCTGTGACCCTTGTGAAAGGGTTGTGTGACCCCTGTGAAAGGGTCGTTTGACCCCAAAGGGGTCGCGACCCACAGGTTGAGAACCGCTGGTTTAGAGATATTCATGGAAAAAGAAGGTGACCTAGCACTGGGACTGGAAGGAACAGAGAGACTTCAAAAGACAAAAAACACTGGTGATTTCTTTTAGGGATACCTAGTAGAATGAAGTTGGTTGAGTTCCCTAAGAAAGAGCGTGTTAGTAATTTTTTCAGTGATGTCCAACTCTTTGTGACCCCATTTGGGGTTTTCGTGGCAAAGATACTGGAGTGGTTTGGCATTTCCTTCTCCAGCTCATTTTACAGATAAGGAACATGGTTAAGTGATATGCCCAGGGTGACATAGCTAGTTAGTGTCTGAGTCCAGATTTAAACTTGGAAAGATGAATTTTTCTGACGCCAGGCCCAGAACTCTATGCACTGAGCCACCCAACTGCCCAAGAGAGATAGTGAGGCAAGGGCCAGTTTTTTAAATTTGGAAAATTTCCACAATTAAGAGGCGGAAGAAGAAGGATCCTATAGAAAAAAAGTGAGGTAAGAACCCCAGGACAGTGTAGCTAAGGGCATCAAAATCCTCAAGTATGAAATATTTATAATTAGTATTAAAATCTACTGAAAGGTCAATGAAAATAAGGCCTGGGAAAATGGCTGCTGAATTTTTTCATTAGAGCGTTATTATTAATGATTGCAAATACAGTTTCAACTAACTAGAGGGTTATGAAGCCGGTCCACATTGTGTTAAAGGAAAGACTGGATCACATGGAGGTGGAGATATTTCTTGTAAGTGATGTGTTTGAGATGTTTGACAGTGAAAAGTTTAGGTGAAGTTAGAGCTTCAGGTTAAAAAGCTAGGAGAAAAAGGTGAGTAAGTTTAGGGGAATTTCAAAACAAGTGAAGACCTATGCGTATTTATAGAGACAATGGAGAGATATGGATGCTAGTAGGTATTTAGTAATTTTTAATTTATTTCTGGGTATATTTCACATGGACTAGCTCAAGTGGTCACTTAATTTATGTATTCAAATGAAACAGTAGGGAATATAGAAGAAAGCATGTTAACAACTTAATTTAAAGCAAACCAGTGGGCATTTAAAAATGAAATAGCAATTTGGAATTCTCCATTACAGAAAGGATAGGGAAATTGAGAAATAATGTCATATCGTTCTGCTATTTCAAATGTATCGTAAGGCAAAAAAATCTACTTCATTCTAATGTCCAAAGAGTTTTGAAGAAATGATGAAGGGATAGTTGTGCTTGAAAACAGACTGGACATGAAAAAAGGGGGAAAAGGAGCATTTGTTTAATCATATTAGCAGTCTAGAAACTTCTTAACAGTAAAGGAGAACTCAAGGTCAGGGCGGTACAGGGTGGAATTAATGGAAGAATGACTTTAGAATTACAGGAGGTGGTGTCTACATAGCCACATGTCTAATCAACTCTGGCCTTAGAAGCAGGAGCTCTGGGTTCTACTCTTAGATATGGTATTTAATATCTGTCTGAACATGGACATTTTACAACTGCTGTGAGTCTCAATCTCTTCACCTATAAAATGGGGATGGTAACAGCATAGGAGCTACTTCACAGGATCATTGTAAGTAAAAATGCTTTGTAAATAGCCATATGTTGCATGAATGTGAGTTATTACTGAAAGCAATGCAGAAAACCCAGAAACAGCGTTTTCAAAGGAAGTTTCAAGGAGTAATTTGAGTAATTTGACCTGTGAAGAGAACAAATATACAAGATGGTTCTATGAAACATTTACAGCAAACTTAGCTCATCAGGTTATCATGGCAGACGGTATTTGTTCTAACCACAGGTATTAAAGGAGAACTATTCACAGTGTTTTGAGCAAGCTCTTATTGAAGAAGGCTTGTTTAGAATTGGAAACTGCTAACTGTGAGTTATTAAAAGGCACAGTATACATAAATCAATTATGGCGAAATCCTTTTAAGGTGCATTATACACTATTACATTACCAGCAGTCAATTAACTGTAGAACTATGGTGTTTCCCATCCTTGTTATTACAAGGTAGAAGTCCACAATAATTTAACAATTCATCGTGGAATGTTCTTTACTAGAATACAATAACACTGATTATTTTGGTCAGTAGGGAGCAAATTCAAGGAGAAACAAAAAATTTGTTAAACTCCTTGTTGCAATAGTATTTCTTTCTATTTGCTTGTCACATCTTGACCTTATTGAGATACATTATTTCTTGGGAAAATATTTTGAAAAAAGCATTCTGAACAGCAAAGACTACTCTCGTAGTAAACAGGGCATTGGATTTAATCAGAAGATCTGGTTGTGTCATTTTGTAGTTATATGACCTTTGGGATAGTGATAGTGGAATCATGTAGACTCTGAGTCTCAGTTTTCTCATTGTTAAAACAGGCATAAAAATATTTGTACTTCTTACCTCACAAGGCTGTTGTGAGGATCAAATGAGATAATGTGTTAAAGTGCTTTTTCACCCTTAAAGTAGGAGTTCTTAACCTGGGGTCCATGAACTTGTTTATTTTTTAAAAGTTGGTAACTTTATTCCAATATAATTGGTTTCCTTTGCAATCCTGTGTGTTTAATTTTATGCATTTATAAACATTATTCTGAGTGGTGGTCCAGGTCCATATTCTTCACAGAGGTCCATAGCACAATAAAGGTTAAGAACCCCTGCTTTCAAATGTTGAATGTAAGCAGCTCTCATTATTACCACTATTCCTACCAATTTTCAGAACCTTGGGAACATACCTGTGCTTGATGATCCAATAGAGGAGAGTAAAAAGGAGGAGATAGACCCATAGGAGAACCAACTGTGTTATGAAAACTGAGAGAGGAAAGCCTATTTAAGCGGAGGAAATGATCAAGAGGTAAGAAGAGGTCAAGAAGAGCCTGAGGGAAGGCCATCAGAATTAACTGGAGGGGGCAGGGTTTTTTCTTTTTTAGGGGAAGAGAGGAGAATTTCAGGCCCTTATAACGCCATCCATTTGTTGCCTGCCAACTGTTAAGAGTAAGTATTCATTTACTTGTGGGGGAATTTCCAGACAAGTTAGATATCCATTCAGCAAATCAAGATAGGCATTCCTTGAACCTCCTCCTCTTTGAGTCCACCCAGAAATGGCAAGGATGGGGTCTATAAACTTCTAGCTTTTTCCTCAGTTTAGGTGGAATTCTATAGTCAGTGGCTACAACCTAGCAAGTGGAAATTTAGAGACTCATTCTAAACTGTCACCACTCCCCCTTCCAAACATAATTTTAAAAAAATTCTTTAACTGATGGCAGTGGTATTAAAGTAGAGAAAGAGAAAGGTAATTGATGCTCAATTAGGCAAAACATTAGCTTCCAAACAAATCTTCTCAGACAGTTTTAACAATTTAACTGCTTGTGAACAAAGTGGATGGTTAACGAATGGTTCATATAAGTGTAGTTTCAAACTCACCACTCCTCTCTCTAGAGCCTATGAAGGACAAACTCCATAATTGTTATTTTTTTTTTCTTATAAACTCAAATTTGTTTAAAGCAGGACTTAGATAACAAAAGCTAACAGAGCTGGGTGTGTGGTACATATTATCCTTCGGCTGGGATGATGTGGGCAGAGTTGTCTTTATGCAAATGTAGCTAGAGGATTGTTTGCATTCTGAATCTTTGCTAAAACATAAAACATCCCGTCTTTATTTATATTCTATGTACGCTGACAGAGGAGATCTTGGATTTTGAATATTGGTAAGACAATGAAGAAGGTGAACTGAAATTTACTGCAGTTCTTTGGGAAGGTGGGAACAAATACAGAATTAAATGACACTGGATTTAAAACATCAGATTGAATAGTCACGTGAACAGTGTCAGACTGGTAAGGGCAGTCAGTCAGGAAATACAGTTTCCTGATCCTAAAGCAAGTATGCCAGTGTGCAGGACTGAAATTCCTGAGGAAAACCCTATGTGCTGCTTTTCATCCAAGAAAAAACTTAAAAAGTAACAGAAGAGTTATCAGCTTTAGTGAGAGGTAGAAAGGCATGAACACAAAGTACAAATAGGAGTTCAGAACAGTTCTTTGTGCCTGAAGCTGGAAAAAGCTAAAAGGCTATAAACTGGACCAAATCTGCCTCTAACCTGGTGGCTGGAACTGAACAGAACAGGCTAGAGACAGGAGAGTAAAGAATCAAACAGAAGTTTATTTTCAAAACGAGGGAAATGACTTCCAAGCAAGGAGGGAAATTAGACACGTGCCAACCCCTGCTGTTATGGGATTGATGATCCAATAGAGTAAGAAGGAGGAGATAGACATATAGGAGAACAAACTGGGTTAGGAAAGCTGAGAGAGGAAAGCCCATCTAAGTGGAGGAAATGATCAAGAGGTCAAGAAGAGTGTGGGCAGATCTCAATACTTATACCAGTGGTTATATAGTGAGCTGTAGCGCTGTGTAAAGCCACACACAAGCAGCTTGCCAGAGGACTGCTGCTATGAACAGCTTTCAAGGTTCTGATTACATAGTATAGCAAACTCTCTATTCAATAACAAATCAAAGCAAAACATTCGCAGAAAATCGAGGTACAGCATTCATAGTGTTACAACTTATCACAGAAAATAAAAATACAGCAATCACAATGACATCATAACTCAACAACTTATCACTAAAATGGCCACATAGTTTTCACCAGAGTGGTCACATAGTTTAAAGAAAGTACAATCATTTAGTCAATAAATCACTTAGTAACTCAATCATTCAATGGTTCTCTTTTAAACAAGGCACATTCATTTAGACAATCAATCATTTAGTTAAGCCCTTAATTCAATCAGTCTTAAGGGGGAGAGCCTCTTTAATCCTTAACTCACTCATCCTTAAAAAGCCTCCTTAAGAGACACAAAGTACAATGGTCAAAATTCACCCATGGGGTGCAATTAAATCAGTCACTACTCAGTACTCTCTTAAGGGATAGTGGAAAATACACTGGCCATCCACCCCTCAGTCACAAGTAAGTTACAATTTTATCAGTCACTAGTCAGTATCCACTGAGAGGTTTTTTCATCTTGACCCAAGGTAGGCTCTCAGATTCCCTGGTTCCTCTTCCATGGTCCCAGCTCCTACCTGAATTCCTCTTATTGTCACCTGGGTTCAAAGGCAGACAGCTCCCAGCTCCTTGTCTAGCTCTCCTTGCAATTCCTGTTCCACAGTGAAGCTCACAATGTCCAGTCCCCCTTAAATCCTTCATAGTCTCTATTCCTGGGAAGTCAAGGCTTAACAACGCCACAAACCAACAAAGTACTGACACAAGTCATGCTTTCTCTGGCAGCTCCAGGCTGGCCTTCAAAAGTCTTCAGCATCATAAGCTCCATTAGAAAAAAATCAGAATCACTTTATCCAGCTTCCATATGGCTTGTTCCAAGAAATTCTGTCTCAGTTCTCAATTCTCATTCCTCTTCTCATTTCTCAGTTCAGTCTTCAGGCCAGCAGCAGCAGCTTCCCTGCCTCCACATGCTTGTCTCAAGAAGTTGTGACTTTCCCAGCTGGGGTTTTTCCTTATATACAGTATTGTGCCTCCCTGTTCAGCCCCTTTCTGTTACATCAGCAACAAGGGTTCATACCTTCTGTTTCTTTAACAGAGGCTTAATTTGAAACTAGGTGCTAAGTACTTGTCAACTTAGCAATACAAAGGGATCTTCAAATTTCATTACCATTATACCCTGACAATGAGGTGTAACAGCAACAATTAGACAAATTTGATTCATTGCAGGACTTCATGGCTGAAACATGGATACAGCAAGTGTTTGGTTGAGCTCAGAGAACATCTAGGATTGATCAGAGCAATATAATAATTATGTGAAGCAATTCTGGGATTTTGCTGTGGCTGAGATCGTCCAGAGGATGGACACAAAGGATTGTTGTTCTGCCAAGCTCAGGGCACAGCTTGCTTGTTGGATCTTAGCCCCACAGTATCTTGACAGGAATAATGATAGGACCTATGTTACAGGATTATTATGAGGATCAAATGAAATAATATTTGTAAAAAGAGCTTTTTTCAGTCCTTCCTATCCATCTCCTTTTGCCTCCCAGGCTGATACGTTTCTTGTACTTTTAAAGTTTTGTCTTGGATTCAATGTAGCAGATAGGATTTTCCTAGGGAATTTCAGCCCCCCACATGGGCATACTTGTTTTGGGATCAGGAAATTATTTCCTGCCCATCTGCCTTCACAATTCTGAGTCCCAGAGTCTAAGACTATTGACCTAATAGGTCTTATACAAATGTTTATTCTTTCTCCCCTGACCCCCACCTTCCTGATTTGAGGCTACTTGGTAGCAGCAAACAAAAATAGGTAATACTTAGAAATCTGGGCTGGTGTTTGATGTCCCATCATATGATGATGACAGAGAGGTGTGTTTTAGGAGACTGAGCAAGAGAACTAGATGAAAGAGTGATCTTATTAGAATAGAGCATTATAGTTTGGGCAAAACTAATTTCCTTAGGTGTTTTCCTCCTGTGATTATGTACCTCTTTATACAAAAATTGTATATATTGTATTGTGTTCTAAGCAGCCTGAGGTATTAGGCAGAGTATATATATCAAAGGGCTAATTCATGTTGAGTGTGTGTCATAGTGTGAGGAAGAATTCTGACTTTGACACATTCTCAACCTTACTCTATTCTCTCAGTTGTGTTGAAGAGCTATCATTCACCTTTCTTTGTATTGCCAGGCTTGCACAGTGCCTGATGCATAGTAGGGATTGTTGGAATTCAATGACACTGGTTATTTTGCTTGTTGAAAATGATTATTAAAGCTTTTTGACTGACTGAGGAGCAATTTTAAAGCTGGGACCAGATTTAACTTAAGCCCTTCTTAGTTATTGTTTTAATTAGCTAAGTCACAACCTCTCTAAGCCAGTTTATAGTAATATGAAGAGAATTGACAAGACAACTCTAAGTCCTATGATATAATTATGATCCTAGGCTGGTTGTTTAGTGTCCTTCATGCTCAAAGAGGACCAAAATAACATCAGTAGGTAGGGATCAAGGCACAGTGATACCGTGGCTACTCCGACCAACATGAGCTTGGAGGGCTTTACCACAGGTCAGGCACAAATAATCTTCATGCATACTTGGAGTGTGAATGTCTCTAAATTTGAGTGTGTTCCTAGACGGAGGGGTAATAGTTAATGTTTTACAACTGGCTCTGAAAAAAGGGTATAGAAAACACATTTTTAATTTTAATCTACATTAACATTTTCTCCATCACTGCTTAAGTCTACAAATCAACAAAGCAATAAATCAAACCCTGATTTCTAATGTTTGCCTGTGTCTGACGTGTGAATACTCACACTAAAAATTTAACAATCAGTTTTCCCTAGCTATAAGTGTTGACTTGAGCACAGTCCTGACTGCGTCCCAGAAGCCTAAAGGAGAGGTAGCTATCCTGTAAGTGTCAAAGACAGGCAGGTGCCCATATTTCCATGGGACTGTTTAAGGGAGAGGTATACAGACTCCCTGTTAACATTGTTTAAAAGAGTGACCTGATAGGGTGATGACAGGAGTGTGGATAGGCAGCTACTATTAAAGCTGAGGGTGTTAAAGCAATGACTGGGGAGCAGGGAAAGAGTGCTCACACTATATCTTGAATGTGTCAATTGCTTGGAAGTTTAGCAGAATTGCAGATTCCTCTTGAGAGTGATCAAATGGCTTTGCCAGGGACAAAGAGGCAATGGCTGACTCAGGGCTTGAATGAGAAAATTCTAAAATGGCAGCCAGATGGCTGTATTTTGGAGAGGCTGCAGATAGAGGTAAAGTGAAAACTTGGTTCCTAGTGCACCCTATTATTTCAGCTGGAGAATGGTAATGAAAAGCAGCTAGATGGATTGTCTCATATCTGTAGCATATTTGAATAGGTTTTAGTTTGCCAGTTTTTAGGTCTTTTGGAAACTACCTCTCCTTCAGGGATGAAGAGGCTGACCATGGGCTTGGCTGTGCATGACTCTAACCTGATTACACGTAGGTCATGATTTTCCATATACTATATAATCATAGACTGAGACCTGGAAGTACTTTCAGGCCTCAATAAATGCTTGCCATTTTATAGGTAAGGAAACTCAGACCCATGGAGTAACTTGCCCAGGGTCATAGAGGTAATTAGTGATGGGATGTAGCATTAGAACTTAGGTCTTTTGACACCAAAGCCAATGCTCTTTTCACTGTAACACAATTCTCTGGTGGTCAATGAGAGACTAATTTGCTTTTTTTTCTAAAGAACATTGGTATTTTTCAACCAATGGCTTAGAATATTATGAAGCTTCTAGTACTGTCCATGGACTCTTCCTCTTCCCCTGGTGTACACTATGAAGCTGACCCCAGGCAAAGAGGTAACCAGGTTCTTTACCTAAACCCCAGATGAGGTCAGGAGTAATAGGATAGGAGGCAGCAATTACTTTCCACCAAGGTTCAAATTCAACAGGAGGCCTGTCCCTGTTAATAGGTATCCATTTCAGTCACAGCCTGGAGGTTTATAGGCTCTCTCTATGAATTCCCCAGGACATCTTATTAACTTGGGATGACAAAGATCACTACAAGACAGGATTGGGAGTGGAGGGAGGGAGGGGGAAAGGAATTATGCTTTACTCTGAAGTCATGATGATAGTCCTGTTTCAGAAGATTACTACTATAAAACTTACCTCTTCACTGGAGAGTTACTGTTATTTTTTGCTGTATAAAAGTCCCCCTGGGGCTTGGTAGGAGTCTAGGACTGATGGTTTATTGCCCCTTCCCCATTTGTCTCCACAAACAAGAGTGCTACCTATAAATAGGAGTGGTTTCTTACTTTTTAGTCTTCCAAAGAGCACAAAGTATAAATGCTTTTGGGCCTCAATCTTTGTTGAATATTAAAGAATGAGGAATTTTCTTTTACTTATTAAATTCCAAAGTCATGACATTAATTTGAATATTAGACTCTAACAACATTAGCAGTAATATATATTTGCTTTGACTAATCTCTTGGGTACAGTGTAAAAATTATATTCCATTACCTGTTACAAATATATCCCTTTTCTTGGAACATTCCTGTCTTGGATCATCTTTTATTCTTCACTTTCTTTGCTTAACACACCCATATCATTCTAAACATCTGATCTATGTTAGTACATGTCTATAAATATGTACTGAAAGTTCATTAACATTATAACTTTCCCATCCTTCATGGCATCTGCCCCAGACATCTTGCCATCTTTCCAGCCACTAACCACCTCTCTTCTCCTCACCTAAAACTGAACCCCAATATTGACTACCAGAGAACTTGCCCCCTCCACTTCCTTGGAGGAGTTAGTCCACTTAGCTTTGTAATTCCATTCTACGTCCTGATTTGTGAGTGATGGATTGAATGAGTGAGTGTAAACAAAGCCAATATATCTAACCCTATGACTCCACTTTGGTGTTGTCTCCTTCCATTTGAATGTCAGCTCTTAGAGGGAAAATATTTTATTACTTTTGTCACTATATCTCCATGGCCTAGTATGGTTATTGTCATGGTAGGCATGTAATAGTTTTTTTTCCTTTCATCCATGTTGATAAGCCAAAAAAGTATTAACTATTTGTAATAGTAATTAGTTTATAAGGATACTTAGCACTTAGTAGTGCTAAGTGCTAAGTGTGGAAGGTGCAAACTCTGTCCCACTGTTGAGAAGGCATGAACTCCCCTGTTGATGTGGAAGAAGGGGATTGGCTGAGGTGTGTATATAAGCAAGAATTCCAGAGACAGACAGACAGAATTGGAATGTTGCTCTGGGTGAAGGAAGAATTGTGGAGGCTGAAGCTGGCTGAGAGGGAGACAAAGAGAGGGAGAGAGAGAAAGTTTCTCTCCCAGCATCTGAGAGACAGAATTTGAATGCTGCTCCTGCTGAAGGGACAGAGAGAGAGAAAGAGTTTCTCTCCCAGCATCTGGAAGCTGAGAACTGACTGAGAACTGAGATGGAGTTTTCCTGAGACCAGAATATGGTGAGGGCCGCCTGGAAG
>JAQQSU010019973.1:0-10146 GCA_028627135.1 Pseudochirops cupreus | reverse complement strand
TATATAATATACATGTATATAAAATATACATGTATATATTTATAAAATCTATATAATATATACAAAATATATGTACTATATAATATACATTTATATATATGAAATATATGTACTATATAATATACATTTATATATTTTTTCATATATATATATATAAATGTACATTCATGCCTTCTATGTGTCAGGGATAGTGCTAAGCACTGGGGGTATGAGGAAAGGCAAAGGACAGTCCTGCTCTCAAGGGCGTCACAATCCATAGGCAGTGCCAACATGCAAACGACTGTACAAACCAGTTGCATGCAGGATAAAGGCAGAGGTGTTGGGATGAAGGGAGACTGGGAAAGGCTTCCCTGCAGAAGGTGGAACTTTAGCTGGGGCTTGAAGGAAGTCCAGAAGCAGAGATGAGAAGAAAGAATGTTCTCTCTGCTGAGAATGATGGGAAGACTACAGTATGAAAGAAAGCCCATGTCCAAGACTGTGGATTGAAATGGATCTTGGGAGGGGGGCTCTTTGGAGGTTTAAAATTTGCTTTCCTCTTTATTTCAACAATACATCCTCCCTTTGGCAATTCTGGAAAATGTGCACCTTCGAGTAGTGTTGAGGTCTTGGTATACGGTGAAAGTATAATCCAGGCAGTGCCCAGATTTCCTGAGTGAAGGCACTGGAACAAAGAGGAGGGAGAAAATCCCCCAGAGTGTTCCCAGGTCCTCACATGCACGAGCTACACACGCTTTCCCGGGTTAACAGGACTCTAGCAATAGACTTCCAAACCCCGACGACGTTACGGCAGAGCCCTGCTTCGACCCCTTTGCTATTACCACATTAAAATGTCCAGGACTCAGTTTAAATGAGGCAGAATTTTCGTGGTTTAGATTTCAGGTTCAGCGTGTGTTCCTTCACTACCATCGTCTGGGGTTGTCAGTCGTAAAGGTCCTACGTGCGTGTGAATGGTTCTTCCCACTTTATAAGCTCACTGTCCGCTGGCTCATGCATTCAACGTTCTGTAAACATCCTTTTATTCATTTAGCCTGATGAAGTTCACTGCGCACCAGGCCCTGTGCTAGGCTTGAGAGGTTCCCTGGGAAACCACCAAAGCCGGTTCCCACCGTGTTCCTTTCCTCTCTGTCTTCTCCTTCCGTTAACTTTTACCAGACACAATAAAAAATGCAAAAACCATCACTAAAGTTTATATAACACTTTAATGTCTGCAAAGCTCTTTACAAAAACATGTCATTTGATCTGCACAACAGCCCCGGGAAGGAGATGCTATTATTACCCCATTTTACAGATGAGGAAACAGAAGCACACAGAGATTAAGTCACTTGCCCAGGGTCACGCAGCTAGTAAGTGTCTGAGGCAGAATGTGAACTCAGGTCTAGTGGATAGAGCACTAGTTGTCTCACGCTATCCCCCACCACCCAAACAAGGGAATTTGAATGACACTGACCTTATTTCAACTAAGATCACATTTAGGTTAAAAAACCATGACTAGGGAATTAAAAGGAAAAGTCAAATTAAACAGAAAATACACATAAAAGCACATCGTCTGGAAGTAGTAGGTTTCCCTTCCCTGGGAGTTTTCAAGGAAAAACGAGATGAATGACTTAGCCACAGTGTATAGGTTATTCCTGTTCTAAGCCGCTTCGGACTGTGTTCTGTGAGTCTACGACCTGTGAGTTGCCGGGGCTAATGGAACAAATGCTGGGGTCCAAGGGCCCCCTTTTCTGCCGCTCATTACCTATATAACTTTGGACAAATTATAGAATCTCTGGGCCTCAGCTTCCTTATCTGTAAAATGAGGAGGTTGGACAAAAGGACCTCTAACATCCCTTGCGGCTGTAAGGAAAGTCTGGCGCACAGGCAGAGTGCCTTTAATACTGTCTTCCCACACAAGGGGCCATGGAGCCTGTTTCCAGCAAAGGCATGGCAACATGTAACAGGGGTGCCCGGGAGACATACTGGAACACGTGTAGACATTCTGTCAGTTTCCAGTTGGTTAACTATGCGGTAAATAAGTGGCTCTTTGATTTGCTGTGGAGGCATTCAAAGGCTTGAAGATGATGATGATAATAATAATAATAATAATTTTGAGTCATTTTATGTTCAGCCATACTCTGGTGATTTGACTTCTTTGCTGACAGCATCTAGTAAGAGATGACGCTGTAAGGAGAAAGCCCTGAGTGTTCTCCCCTCTGAGGCCTTGAACACAGGCCTGGGCTCTTTGCCTGATTTGATGCTCGTTCTTTTGCTGTAGGGGAAGGGTTGGTGGTGCCCTTGCATCCCTGCACCCAGGATTTTACAACCAGTGGAGGCTGCTGAGTAACACAGTGGATAGAGTGTTGGGCCTGTCTTCAGACCTGAGTTCAAATCTGACCTCAGACATTTACTAACATGATCCTGAGCAAGTCACTTAGCTTCTATTTGACTCACTTTCCTCAGAAATAAAATGGAATAATAACAGAATCTATCTCTCATGGTTGTGAGAATCAAATGAGATAACACTTGTAAAGTGTTTAGCACAGAAACTGGCACATATATACTTAAGAAATATTTCCTTCCTTCCTCTTTCTTTCTTCCTTCCCTTCTTCCTTCTTCCTTCCTTCCTTCTTTCCTTCTTTCCTTCCTTTCTCCCTTCCTCCCTCCCTCCCTCCTTCCTTCCCTCCTTCCCTCCTTCCTTCCTTCATTCCTTCCTTTCTTCCTTCCCTCCTTCCTTCCTTCCTTCCTTCCATGTTTCCACCTTGTTTGGGTCAGGATCAAAGAAAAGCAAAAGAGAAAAAAATAGGGAAGAAAGATTTAGGATACCACCTCTCCCTCAAGTTGCCAGTAAGAATGTGGGAGTTGAAGCTCCTTTTGGGGTCCCTGGTCACCTGCACCTGGATGTAATAGAAATAGTCATGATTTCTAACGGATCCTTGCCTGCTGGCAGGGCATCTAGCATGGTTCTTCATACATAGTGGGGGCCAGAGGAGGAACAATCCTTTAGGCATTTTGCATGCCTTGTTGTTCAAGCTATCTCTCTCAACGGAATATAATAAATGGATTAGTTCTCATTAGTGTAGCAGCCGGATTCATGCCATGGTAAAAACAGGCAGGATAAGTGCTGGTAACTGGAAGGACGCTGTTACCAGGAATCTGAACCTGGTTACCTTGACAGCCCCACGTGCCCAATGTCAGTGATCCCTCAGCAATTATTCAGAAACCCAACTGGGGGCTCATTTGTCAAAACTGTGTGTAAGAGGACGTCTTTCTTAGCAAGGAAAAACAACCTAGTAGGACCTACCATTAGAAAAAAAAAGCAATAATTCCAAGGGTGACCACATATAGTATGTGAAGAGGGGCAGACCGTGTGCCTAGTTTGTAGCTCATCTACGCCCTTCCCACCTTGTATACACAGTAGATAGAGCTCACGTCTGGAGGTCCTTAGATGTGCATGCCATTCCCAGCTGTGTGTCAGTAGGCTGGTGATTTGACCTACCTGGGCCTTAGTGCCTCATCTCAAGAATGAGAATGGTCTCATTTTCATCTCTGTTTTCCCAGTGCCTTGCACAGGGACCAATCCATAATAGGCGCTTTATGAATGCTTATTTACTGGCTAATTAAAAATATCGATCACAGAAACCTCGCATTTCTAAAACACTTCCAGATTTGTCATCACCTGCTTTCTGTTACAGTCCACACTGTGCTTGTGAGCTCGGCAGCAATGTGAAGCATGGTCTGGACTGATGCCAACATCGTTAGCGCCCCCCGTGCTCCACAAGACACCTTGCCCAGGAGCAGCATGGTAGTTGTTCTGTTCTCTCAAGCCTCTTCGCTTCCTGGTCTCTTCCCAACAGTTATTGTATGCAAAGTGACTTGTACATGTGGAAGTCCCACATAAATGTCAGTGACTATGAGTATGGTTCTTTCTGCTTTTACACACACCTTCACATCCTGCCATCTATCACTCTGGTTGATCTTCCCACAACTTTATGAGATGGATAAGGCAAGTATCCTTGTCCCCAGTTGACAGTTAAGAAAACTGAGGCCCAGAGAAGCTGTTTTTGGAAGAGCTAGAACTAGAACCCAAGTGTTAGGAGCCTGGGGGACTATGGGACTGGGAAATGGAGAGGTGGCTAGGTAGTGTGGTTCTCAGTGTGGAGACATTGCTTCCTGGGAACTGAGGTGTGGCAGAAAGTAGTAAGGTTGCTGGTGTCAATCAACAACTACTGTTGGCTACAAGGTGCTATTCTGAGTGCTGAGGGTCCAAAGAAAGGCAAAAACAGTCCCTACCTGACCCTCTTCCCTCCTCTCCCAGGGAGTCATGCTCTAATGAGGAAGATGATAGATAAGTAAGTACATATAAGCTATACACAGAGTAGAGGTCAAGTAACCTCAGAGGGAAAGGAGCCCACAAGGATAGGGAGATGGGCAAAGGCTTCTTACAGAAAGTGGGATTTGATGATTTTTTAAAACATTCATTTTTCTAAAATTTTGAATTTCAAGTTCTCTCCCTTACATTGTGAAGGCAAGCAATAGGATATCAGTTATACAAGTGAAGTCATGCAAAACATATTTTCATAAGAACCCTGTTGCAAACAACAACAAAAAAAAGCAAGTTGAGATTTGAAGGTGTCCAGGCAAGCCAGGAGGGAGACGTTCCAGGCACGGGGGACAGTCAATGAGATGCAGCCTAGAGATAATGTTGTGTGTGAGGAGCTGCTTGGAAGCCAATGTAGCCCCATCATAGAGTTGAGAACTGGAAAGGGAGGGAAGGTTTGGGTGTTATCTGTAAGTTGTTATCTGGAAGGTGGAAAGTTTGGTGTGGAAGAAGCATTTGGTGTGAGTTACAGTGTTGGGAAGAGACCAGGAAGCAAAGAGGCTTGAGAGAACAGAACTACCATGCTGCTCTTGGGCAAGGTCTTGTGGAGCACTGGGGGAGCTGATGACATTGGCATAAGTCAGATCATGCTCCACATTGCTGCTGAGCTCACAAACACAGCATACACCGTAACAGAAAGCAGGTAATGACTTATCATAAGATCAGATCCTCCGTGGGATCTGTCTGAAGAGCATCAGCTGAGATCACCACACTTTTCTTGTCCTAAGAGAAAGACACTCAGCTCTGTGGGGCACATGTGATCCCTAATCTCCCGAGTCCTCACCCACTGAGGCTGTAGAGTGGCAGCTCAGAAATCAGATTCCAAGGGGGTGAGAAATGAGTTGGTAGTAAGGAAGTTGAAGCAGTAAGTGTAGACTACCCTTTCCAGAAATACAGCCTGTCCTTGGGCAATTTTCTGGATAATTTTTTATTATTCCCATGTTCAGGTATATTTTAAAATTATTCTTACATCTTGCCTTCTACCTCATGATTTTTGCAACTGGACTCTGTAGGGCAAAGTTGGGGAAGGTTCAGTAGAGGGCAAGGATTCCAGGGAGGGGCAGCGTTTGGGAAGCATGATGGAAAGCCAAAGCATTCAGCTGCCCGGCAGGACTTTCAGACACTCTGCAGTCCAAATGCATTGATGTACCCTTTCCTGGGCACACATGCATTTTCATTTTCTGTCCTCAAGAGGATACAGGACATCTTAAATGGATTCTAAGGATGAGAAGGACACATGCATGAGAATCATGGTGCTGTGGAAATATATGTATATATATGCATAGAGAGATTAATATCTACATAAAGGCAGAGAATTATATTCCCTACAGGACTCTAAGAGGCTCTGATATCATCCATGGCTTCAGAGGAATTACAGGAATTATGAATTTTGACTTGACAAATGCTAGAGGAAGGAAATAATTTAAAATATTTGATGCAATATTTAAATTCTAAATATGTTTTCTTCTTTTTCTTTGTCTCTCTTTCCCTCTGTCCCTGTCCCTTTCTTTCTACACACACACACACACATGCGCGCACACACACGTGTGGACAAACACACGCACGCGCACACACGCACGTACACACACAGAGTTATATACTTTTTCAGTCCTTTATTAATACAGGATGAGTTCCATGTTGCTGTAACACTGGAATGGACCTTACCATAATGAGTTATACAGCACTTTATGAATAATAGAAGTTGAAAGTTATACAGTGTTTTCCTTCCATATTACTGATTTGAAGCACTCTGTAAGTAGTATATAGTTATGAAATCCTTGCTACAGCTCTATGGGAACAAAAAACAAGTATGGTCATCCCCATGCTACAGATAGAGAAACTGAGGCCTGGAAAAGTTAAAGACGTGGTTTGGTGGAAAACAACTGAACAGGGAGTTGGAAGACCTAAGTTCTGGTTCAAGCATTGCCACTAGCTAGCTATATAAACTTGGGCAAATCACTTCACCTCTGGCTTTCCTTTCCTCATCTGCAAAATGGTGGCAGTGGATGTGGTGATGGTTCAAGTGGGAATGGGGGCCAAATTGGCTGATCTTTAAAGTCCCTTTTCGCTTGACATTCTATGATTCTATGGCACCCCCAAGTCACACCACATGTCAGAGAAGGCATTTTAAATAGAAAAGAGGACCCCTAGTTCCCTGCCCAGAATTCTGGGCACTAAAGTGAACACAACTTTAGTTTGAAGGTGCTCTTATCTGGAGAGTCTACCCCTCTGCACAATCAAGGGAAGACCATCCAGTTTATAGAGGGCCTTCCAGGGCCTACCTCCTGCTCCACTGTCCTGGCACCTGCCTTATAGAAGCCTTAATTCTATTTGGCAGATCTTTAAAAAAAAAAAAAAGGTGGACAGAGTAAAGAAGGTAAGGCTATTTTTACCACTTGTCAGAAAGCTTCATAAAAACATCTGGTTGGAAAGATATTGCCTTTAATGTAGCACAGCAGAAAGAGCTCCAAGTCTGGAGTCAGAAGCCCTGACTATGCAATCCTGAGGGATTGGGCAAGTCCTTCCATCATCCTGTACTCTCCTCCATCTATACAACGAGGAGTTGATCTACGTGGTCTCTGAGACTTCATCCAGCTCTGGACCTAGTATCCTCTGACTGAAACTGCTGAGCAGAATGCAGTCTGAGGATAATTTGGAGCTCTGCTTTTCCAAAGCATCCCTTTCATACAGTACCCTGAATAAAAAAGATGAATAAATAAACAGATAGATAGATAGATGGATAGATAGATAGATAGATAGATAGATAGATAGATAGATAGATGATAGATCATAGATAGATAGATAATAGATATGTGGATGGGTGGGATAGATAGATAGATAGATGATAGATGATAGATAGATATATAGATAGATAGATAGATGATAGATAATAGATAGATGGATGGATGGATGGATAGATAGACAGACAGACAGACAGATAGATGGATAGATAGATAGATGAAAAAGACAATAGTTGTAGTTTCTAGTTCTTTGCTCACCACACATTGCATTGAATTATTATGTGGGAAGAGATACAGATGGGCCCAGGGCCTCTAAAATAATCATCCCTAGCATTTATATAGCTCATTAAGGTTTTCAAAGTGCTTTACAACTGCCCACTCATGTTATCCTGACAACAACTCTGTGGTATAAGTGCAATTATGATCCCCATTTTATAGGTGAGGAAACAGATGTAATGACAGTCAACCACGAAAGATTTAGCTACTCTGATCAATTCATGATCCAAGACATTTCCAAAGGACTCATTTTTTAAAATTGTACTTTATTTTTTTCCAATTACATACTAAATACTTTAAATTATTTCCCTCCCCTAGAAATTTTTAACATTCATTTTTTGAAATTTTTCCCTCCCTCTCTCCTTCCCCTTCCCCCCAAGATGGTAAGCAATTTGATATAGGTTATATATGTACAATCATGTAAAACATATTTCCACATTAGTCACATTGTGAAAGAAACAAAACAAAAATGAAAAAAAACATGGAAAAAATGCCGCCATGAGTTGTTCTGGAATTGTCTTGAACTGTTGTATTACTGAGAAGAGCTAAGTCATTCACAACTGATCATGATACAGTGTTGCTGTTGCTGTGTATTATGTTCTCCTGGTTCTGCTCATTTCACTCTGCATCAGATAATTCTCTTTGGTTGTTTTTTCTGAAGTCTGCCTGCTCCTCATTTCTTATAGCACAATAGTATTGCATTACATTCATATACCACAACTTGTTCAGTCATTCCCCAATTAATGAGCATCCCCTCAATTTCCAGTTTTTTGCCACCACAAAAAGAGCTGTTATAAATATTTTTGTACAAGGAGGTCTTTTTCCCTTTTTATGATCTCTTTGGCATAAAGACAGATCTAGTAGTGGTATTCCTGGATCAAATGGTGTACACTGTTTGATTGCCTTTGGGGTGTAGTTTCAAATTGCTCTCCAGAATGGTTGGATCAATTTATACCTCCACCAACAGTGTATTAGTGTCCCAATTTTCCCACATCCTCTCCAACATTTATCATTTTCCATTTCTGTCATAGTAGCCAATCTTCTAGGTGTAATGTGGTATCACAGAGTTGTCCAAAAGACTCGTGGTGAAAAACAGCCACCCACCTCCAGAAAAAGAACTGATGAGCTCTGAGTACAAACTGAAGTATAGTTTTCTCATTTTCTTTGTTTTTCTTGCTTTTTAAATTTTTTACAATGTGGCTAATAGGAAAATAATATTTTGCAATATTTCCCATGTATAATTTTTGCTTTTGGGGGGGGGGGCGGAGAAGGCAGGGCAATAGAGGTTAAGTGACTTGCCCAAGGTCCCACGGCTATTAAGTGGTAAGTGTCTGAGGCCACATTTGAACTCAGCTCCTCCTGACTCCAGGACCGGTGCTCTATTCACTGCACCACGTAGCTGCCCCACATGTATAGTTGATATTATGTTGCTTGCTTTCTCAGCAGGTGGGGGAGGGGAGAGAGGGAAAGAGAGAATTTGGGACTCAAAAGAAAGAAGAATGTTAAAAATAAATAATAAATATTTTAAAAAAGAAACTCAGGTTATCCTCACCCAGGTCCAGCACTCCATCCATTGCGCCACCCACCCTTACTGCATATGCTTCCTTTAAGTATGAATGTCAGCCTCTTCACCAGTACTCTCTGGAGCAGCAAAAACCAGTGAAGTTGACGCAGGTCATGGAAAAAAGGTCACCTGTCCCTCACATCTGTGCCAGTTGGTGCAAAACAGCATCTGCAAGGGAGTGGCCAGGCCGGATTAAAAGCAGATCCCTAGCACTCACAGGTCTAGGAGCCTTCAGCACCCACCAGGAAGGAAGATAAAAAAACTTGACGAATAATAATAAAAGCTAACATTTACATGACCCTCACTGTACTGTGCTCCAGGCACTCTGCTCAGGGATTTACAAACATTACCCCATTAGGTTACAAGGAAAAAGGTGGTGCGGGAGGAAAGGGGAAATGTAAAATTCTAAATCACCGAAGCTCTACCACAGGCAAGGGCTTATTTCATGTTTGGTTTTGTATCTCTAGTGCCCAGCGCAATGCCAGACACACAGAAAGCACTTCCTAAATGTTTGTCGCTTGACTGACTGATTGACTTAAGAGGTGGTTGTAGTCCAGCTGACAAAAGAAAAAAACTTTCTGCACAAATACAAATCAGGAAAAGTCACCACAGCTTCCAAGGATAGCTGTGGATCGCCCACTGGGCCATGGAGAGATTCCTGGTGAGAGCAAACAGGTCATAACAGATTACTAACAAAAAAATGATGCAGGAGAAGGAGCCTTAAGGCTGGCAACAGAGAGATGAACAGAAAATGGCCTGGCTGGTCATGGAGCTAGACAGACTAACAAAGCTGCCCATGCTCCTCTGTTATCCACCTAAGGTTAAGAGAATTAGATGAAGCAAGGCCTCCAGCAAGTAGGATAGGCCAAGGCTGGAGGATTTGTGGAAGGCCATGGACAAGACAGCATGAGAAGGTATGGGCTGAGGGCTGTAAACTGTACCAGTGGCAAGAGCGTTCACATCAGGGGGATATCTTGAAGAATGGAAGCATCTGAGCTGATTTATTAGACATAGGGCCTGCAATCCTCTACAGCTTTTTACACTGTACTCTCTGAGAGGCCATCCTCTTTTAAATGAATAAAAAGAATTTATTAAGCACCTACAAAGTGCCAGGCACTGGACATACAACCACAGAAATAACAGCAGCATTTTTACAGCACTTTGAGGTTGGCAAAACACAAATATTACTTCATTTTATCCTAAAAAAA
>JAQQSU010019972.1:0-10147 GCA_028627135.1 Pseudochirops cupreus | reverse complement strand
GGTCACATGGAGCCTGTGGTAGGAGGCTTGTTCTTCAGGAATGCCTGCGCCTTGTAGCTTTGTGATTGGGCAGTGGGTCAAGAGGGCTGTGACATTCTCCAAGCCAGGAGAAGGCTATATATATGCCCTGATGTGAGGTGTTGGTCTGGGGCTCACTTGAGAAGAGTTATGTGATTTGGCTAGACGAGACTCTGGGAAGCTGTTGAGCCCCCCAGCTTTGAAAAACCCAGATGTTGGTGCTTTCCTCTCTGGTAACTGAATAGGTAACTGATGTAATGATCATATGCTAGAAGCCATCTGCTGATCCGTTTTTTCTGTTTGTTTGTAACTTGTGTTTGCATTCTCTGAAGTTCAGGGTGTTGACTTTTCCCCCTGAACTAGGTAAATGATATATGTTTGATTGAAGTGAGATTGTTAACCCATTTTGAGTTGCTTTCCTTTAGAAAAGCAGATCTAAGAACCTGTGCTAGCAGCCACCTTGGGTATGATAGGGTGCTTGCTGATCTAGTATTCTACTAGACACTCCTGCCACATTGACATATATCTTAATATATTTGTGATCATACTGGTGTGTGAAATCTCTTCACTGGTACAGATGGTAGCTTATCTTCACCCTATCATCATTTTCCATGTCTTTTTATAAATCCTCTATAGAAGATCCACCTGATAAGCTAGAGGATTTTCTCTAGCTCATTTAAAGCAATCTTAATTTGCCTAAAATATGTAATATAGTGTGTCCCAAAAGTCTTAGTACAGTTTTAAGCTTATTAAGCATTAGTACTTCACTACAACTTTTGGAATACTCTGTATAACCAAAAAAAAAAAAAAAGAAAAAGAAAAAGAAAAAAACAACCAAACCCTCAAACAACCTATAGTTGAAATACTAAATGCTAAGCATGTTATAGAAGTCCAGGATAAGGTGCAATATGATATCCAAGGGGAAAAGTAACCAGCGATATGTGGGCTTAGGGAAAACATTGTGGAGAAGGTAGCATTTGGTTTGGGCTTTAAAGGACTGGTAAGACTTCAACAAGCAGCAAAGGATAGGGAAGATATTCCATAAAGAGAGAATAGCAGATGCAAAGGCATAGTGGCAGGAAATTAAAGGGTATGTTTTTAAGATAGAGCACTACCCATTGAGTGGCACATAGGGTATGTTAAAGAAAGCAACATGAAATAAGCCTATAGGTATGGTGACATTTGAATGACACATGCTTTGAATTCCAAGTAAAGAAATTTGGATTGTCCTCAGTAGACAATAGGAAGGTACAGAATTAGCCTTGAACTCAGGTCCTCTTGACTCTGACATCAGCACTATGTCTTCTTGCTATTCTAACTCTTACTAACAGATGCACATGTAAGATGTGAATGCTAGTGTTTAATCTCCACTATATCTCATAATGATATGGAGATAATCTTGAACTCTCAAACATTATGCCTAGGAGACCTCAAGCTGGTTCTATGAAGTTTGGAAGGTTTTGTATACATCTTGCCAAGTAGCAACTGTGTAACAGTTGTTGGAAATCCAACTATATTGAGAGAGGCTTATGACCAGAGTGATGAACACCAAAGGAAGAATTATTTTGGTGACTAACTTTGGAAGACTATTGATTGTGGTACCACGAAAAAGATACACATTTTCATACTAGAGTTTCTGCTTCTGTCATTCACTACCTGTGTGACTTTGGGCAAATCGCTTAACCTCTCTAGGCCTTAGTTTCCACTTTTGTAAATTAATGACCTTGGACTAGCAGGCTTCCAAAGTCCCTTCTGTCTCTAAATCTATAATCCCATGGTGGGGCCCAATAAGGCTAAAAAGAGTTTCAATATGCATCATGGAGGAAGTTTCCACGTGAATGAAATCAAATCCTTCAAGTAGCAAAGTAAGAGGACTTGAATACTTCTCAGGATTTAGTGTAAATTTAGTACTTAGAAAAGGCTCTGAAAAGACTCTTAAGTTCTGGACAACTTCCAGGTGGTGAGATTTACAAATGGATGAATATTTTAATATTCATTTTCATTGGCCACCTTATTCAAAAGGTCAACTTCATCCCTGCCCTTCCCCTCCCTATGATATTGTCTTTAAGGAGCTGGTTATCCCTGATGTCATTATCTGCAATTTAGCTACAAAATTTGGCCTGTCTTCTGGAAATATGCTAAAAGTTTATAAAATATAAGCAAACTCCAAACATTCAAGTCAACCTGTGTTGAGGGAAAACTAGTTCTCCCCACCCTACTCCCTTTGTCTGGGATGTCCAAGACTTAACAGAACAATATTTCAGTGGAAGTTCAAGAGCTATGGATTCAGTAGTGAGCACAGAAATTGTACTCTGAGTCATATCTTAACTCTTTCTGTGAGGCTTAAAAATGAGTCCTTGTAGAGACTATTATATTGTATAGTTTGTTAAAAAGATGAATGGAGAAAATAGTGTGACTTTAATAGAGTGCTCTTTCTGCAATAGCTTGAATTTCTGATAATTTGTGTACCCCTATGGATAGTTCTGCTGTAGCCATGCTAAGATTTTAGGAAGCCATGTATCTATGGTGTAATTAATTTTCTTAAATCTAATTAATGGGATTTGTGATGAATAAACATAAAGGAGAACCTATCCATTGGGAGTCAGGGGTAATGAGTAGAAAGAATTCATTATGTCACAATCACACTGACAAAGTAGGCCTATGGCGTGGGTAGTAGACTGAGGGTGGTGTTCCAGGGACGTGTTCCCATTTCAGAAGTTTATTACCTGGGACTTTAACTTTATTTTCTCGAGGATATCATGATAGCAAGGAGAAATGTTCCTGCATTGGTTACTTCTCATCCCTGATTAACTTTCTGTAACACCATCAGTTTTAGCAAAGGATTTTTACTCTCATATTGCAAAACCACTAAACGTAGACCATTTTTATAATTAGACATGCAGACCCAGAGTAGAATTGTTTCCCCAAACAGGCATGTATTAGTCAGAAAATATTTGCGACCTTTCCTGACATCACTACATTAAATTCTCTTTCACATTCTCCTTTCAGCCTTTTTTTTTAACCTTTACTACCTTCTCATCTTTCTCTCATATTCAACCCCTTTCTGTGGATTAGGGCAGTTCTGTTCTCTGGAGAGATGGTATTTATCACCTCTGATAGACATCTAGAATCAGTAGGGAAGCAGTAACGGGGACTCACAATAGGAATGATAATGAGAAGCTTCTGTAGTCTAAAAAAAAAAAAACCCCAGTAGCATACAATTTACCTTGGTCATGTACAACTGGCAGCTTTTGATGTTTGTGAATCATGGTAGACTTGCCTTTAGTCTTGGCATGTGTAAGGTTAGCTGCTCTTCTAACTGGTGACTGAATTAGAAGGAGAAGAAAGACAATATAATGATGATGAAGAAGATGATGATAATGATGATGAAACACTTTCTTGTAAACACACAATCTCTGGTTTGTTCACTGGGCATCCAGAAGTGCCAAACAGATTGTTTTACATGCAGAAACAGACTGAGAGCAAGCATCCATCATATTGAAGAGAAATTAAAGATAAGTCCTACAGCAGAAGTAGAATGATGAGGTTTCTGTGGAGGGGTGACCCTGTCAGGAGATTACAGAATGGGAAGTGATCACTTTCAATTATAATTACAAGTGTCAACATTGTAAAGAGGCCATGATGGAAAGCAGAGTGTGCAGATCATTGGAGTCTTCAGGTCTAGCCATTATGAAATTTGAGAATGGCCACGTCCTCCCAGGGTGGCAGAACAAATACCTTTTGTTTTAGGCTTGCAGCAGCCAAAGATACCCCTTTCAGTAGACTCTGAACTTCTAAAAGCAAAGCCTTATCACCATGAAGAATTCACCAGAATTTAAAAGCCTTGCCTCTCCCATTTCCACTATATCAGTAAATCAACAAGTTAGGAATATTGTGTAATTGAAGCAGCTGTTCTAGAAGCTACTGTTGGGTTAATTTGGTTTAGAACAATTGATATGGGAAGGGGAGTTATTGCTCTCAATCATACCCTTTCATTTATTCAAATGAAATTGGGAAAGCAGCTGCATTAGGCAATTGGTACATTAGGAAGTGATTTTTCAAGTATCATACTACAGAATCATTTATTGCTAGCTACATGTGAACATTTAAAGGCTGAAGTATAGCACTCAATAGGGCAATATCTTTTGGGATTTATTCTCCTGGAGCAGAGTTTTGGCTATATTACTGTTCTAGAAGATACTCAGGAATGTTCCACATGATATATAAACATTTGAAGGTAGATACAAATACTGATGTACTTCCTGTACCCTTTGCAGATTCAGTTGTATAAGGGTGGGAAGAGATTATTAGACAAAAAATGAAGTCTTAAGGAGATAGAAGTATAAATTGTCTCTTCCTTCTCTTCCCTCTACCCCTACTTACCTGACCCCATTTTCCGATCTTGGGATTCTGCCTAATAAGAAACAGAAGATTGGCTATAAATTTAGGCATTTGACAATAGAAAAAAAGACTACAAGATTTCTTATATTAACTTTTAGACATATGTTCATACCATGAAATAAAGTTATATATGAAAGTCAGTGACTGTGTTCCAATTCAATTGAAATATCATCCCTTCTTTTTTGTTTATCTGGTTTTTAGAACTTTGATCTATGTGTACATTTAAAATTCAGCATTTGTTTTATGATGCATTTTGTGGATTAATTGTGATTAACTCAAAAAATAATTAAATTTCTTAGAAGTTACCCATTAGCCGCCCTCCCCCCCCCCAAGAACTAAGTGTTACAGAGCACCATGAGCAGTGGTGATAGAAATTTTTTAACTATATCAAGGAAGATGAACCTCTTCATCTAACAAATTCTAGCCAATTTCCTTGATACCCATGCAAAAATCCTGTTTGTTTTATGCTAGTTACAGAGTTGTGGGACCTTTGTTTTTCACTTATTCATTTTCACTATTAGGAAAATTTTTCCCATGGAGTAGGCATCCAAGATTGTTTCTCTGAGTAAAACTGTGCACATAACCAACAATGCCATCACCATCTTTACATCACCATTATCTTCATTGTTAAAATTATTAAGAATTTTTAAACTACGTTTATGTGCTGGGTATAAAAAGAAAGGCAAAATCATATTTCCTGTCCTCAAGGAGCTCACAATATAACAGAGGAGATAACACATAAGCAACTATATACAAACTATGTATGTGTGTGTTTTTGTGTGTATATAGACACATATATTCCCTCTGATTATATATATGTGTATATGTATATATATACATATATATATATATACATATTAGACATATCAATCAATATCTGATATGGTATTCCATGCTCTTCTAATTTGCTTATGATATCACCCTTTATGTGTAAATCACGTGCCCATTTTGGCCTTATCTTGGTATACAGTGTAAGATGTTGGTCTATACCTAGTTTCTACCACACTGTTCTCCGATTTTCCAAGCAGTTTTTATTAAATAATGAGTTTTTGTTCCAAAAACTTAGATCTTTGGGTTTATCATATACTAGATTACTATGGTCATTTACTACAATGTATTTTGTACCTTATTTATTTCTCTGATCCACCACTCTATTTCTTAGCTAGTACCAGATTGTTTTTGATAATTATCACTTTGAAATACCATTAGAGATCTGCTATGGCTAGACCTCCCTTTCTTCACTATTTTCTTCTTTGTTCCCCCTTGATATTCTCTACCTTTTGTTCTTCCAGTTGAATTTTGTTATTACTTATTTTTAGATTCAGAAAATATTTTTGGTAGTTTGATATGGCACTGAGTAAATATATTAATTTAGGTAAAAATGTCATTTTCATTATATTGATTAAGCCTACCCATGAGCAATTAATATTTTCCAGTTGTTTAGATGTGACTTTATTTGTGTGAAAAGTATTTTGTAATTGTGTTCATACAGTTCCTGGGTTTTTCTTGGCAGGTCGATTCCTAATATTCTTTTCTTTAAAAATTTTGAGTTCAGAATTCTTTCCCTCTCTCCTACTCCTGCCCCAGCCACTGAGAAAGCAAACAATATAATATCAGTTATACATGTGAAATCATGCAGAACATATTTTCATAATAGCCATAGTTTTAACAAAGCAAGAAAAATATGCTACAATTTATCATCAGAGTTCATCAGTTCTGTCTCTCTGTAGGTGAATAGCATTTTTTTCATCATGCATCCTTTGGAATCATCACGGATCATTGTATTGATCAAAATAATTGAGTCTTTGACAGTCGGTCATTACTACAACATTGCTGTGACTGTGCACAATGATCTCCTAGTTCTTCTCACTTCACTTAGACACTGTAGTTCCTATAGGTTTTTTCATGTTTTTCTGAAACCACTCCCTCATAATTTCTTATTTCTAATTCTCTGCCACCACAAAAATATTTTTAAAACATATATAGGTATTTTTTTCCTTTTGGTTCTCTTTTTGGAGACAATTGATGGAGTCTTTCGATTTCTATTATACCCTTTAGATCTAACATGTTGGGAGAATTTTTCCTTAACCATTTCTTGAAAAATGACATCTTAGCTCTTTTTTTTTTGTTCATGACTTTCAGGTAGTCTAGTAATTCTTAAATTATGGTTCCAATTTTAGATATATTTTATTCTCCAGGACAATTGCATTTCCATTTGTTTACAGTACTGATAAAGTGCAATGTTGTTCACTTCTCTCCCTCTGCACACATTCAAGTATTCAGAAGGCCCAGATTTACACAGTAGCTGAAATGTTACTTTTAAACTGCTACTGCCTTGGCTACAAATGTGGGTCCTTCAGTTTTTGGAAAGCTGGGTGGAATGTTCTTTCTTGTGGTGTATTTAGTCGACCTCTTCAATGGTGGTTCCAGAAGAGGCACCTCTAGATGGGGCTGCTCCACCCCCTGGGAACCCACCAGGCATGCCTCCTGGCATGTCCCCTGCACCCTGGTACAGCTTAGTAATGACGGGGTTGCAGACCTTCTCTGGTTCTTTCTGCTGATGCTCAGATTCTTCCTTCTCAGCAGTCTGGTTCTTATCCAGCCAGTTGATTATTTCATTACATTTGTCAAGGATCTTCTGTCTGTCTTCATCACCAAATTTGCCTTGCAGTTTTTCATCCTTTTCAGTTGCCTTTATGTTGAAAGCATAAGATTCAAGAGAATTCTTGGAAGACACCTTGTCTCTCTGCCTTTCATACTCAGCCTTGTATATCTCAGACTCCTGGACCATTCTCTCAATGGCTTCTTTGCTCAGATGTCCTTTATCCTTGGTGATGGTGATCTTATTCTCTTTGTCTGTGTTCTTATTCACAGCAAAAACAATGAGGATGCCATTTGCATCAGTGTCAAATGTTACTTCAATCTGAGGAACACCCCTGGATGCTGGGTCGGGTGGGGGAGGATTCCTGTGAGCTCAAATTTGCAAAGTAGGTTGTTTGAAATTAAATGGGAATTTTTTGGGCAATTTTGAAGAAGCTGCAGATGATTCACAAAAGCCAGCAGAAGACAGAGAAAAAGTTCAGAAACTCAGAAATGCCTAAATATATGTATAATATTATATAATATCAGTATATATTTTATATTAAGGTACTGTAAATAGTGCATAAAGGAAAAAGAAAAAAATTAGACTTCTTTGGTATGAACAGAATGCCAAAATATTTTATGTGGGTTTTCCAGATCACAAGTGCACCATATTCCTAACATCTGCAATGTAGAAGGTATAACTGCAGTTGTTTTCACATTGTTTTCTTAGTTTATGTCTTGGCCTTCCCTGCCACCATAGTAACTTTTTATGGTCAACTTTTTCTTTCATCATTTTCCCAGGCTACTTCTTGATTTTGATTTTATGTTAAAGTTGGGTTCTGCTCACTTGGAAGTTTGATACTGTCCCAAGTATCAGACTTTTGCATGCTGCTGTCTTCTGAACTAGTTCTGCAAGATTTTGTTGCTTCCCTAGGTGGTGTGACAGGAGGAAGAAGTATGGTCACTCTTCTCCTGGTCTGTGCTATGGTTTTTACCCCAGAAGTACAGCCCCCAATCCCCTGCTCTTTGTCTTGAAACTCAAACCAGAGTTCCTACTTCCTTGTGACCAACCACAAGTGCACCCCTCCACCTGGAACTGTGACCCAGAACTGTGTTTGGGCAATAGAGTTATCAGTCACTACCAGTTCTACCCAATGGCAGCAAAAAATTTTCTGTTATCTCTGTCTAATCTCTATAGTGTCTCTGAGCTGAGAGCTCCTGAAGCTGTTGCTGTTGCTACAACCATTATTGCTGCCTCTATGTATTTGGGTGTACTCTAGATAGACCTCCACTGTGGTTTCACAAACCTCTCATCGAGCTACTAAGTTTTCTCAGGTCAGAAAATTGTCACACCCTGACCTGTTTTTGGCTCTGCCACTCCAAAATTTGATTTGAGGCAGTATTTTAAAGTACTTTATAGGAGAATGTTGAAAGAGTTCAGCTGGGTTGTTGCCTCTAATCCATCTTGGCTCCACTAAATCATATCTATTTTTGGCAATATCAATTGGAAATACCTAGTCTGAGGGAAGCCTTTAAGGCAGAATTTCACATTCACACACACACATTCACACACACACATACACACACACACACACACACACGCACACACAAACCTGCATACAAATACATATACATATACATATATACACACATATAATGTTGGACTGACACAGCAAATAAACAATGAGCTTAGCCCAGAGCTGAACAGATGAAAGAGAGTTGACTGGATAGTTTTTATAAAGCTTCTTATGTCTTTTAATGAGTTGAGATTTCTACTTGAAACTAGTCTATCTTTTTAATAACCAACATTCTCTTAGTTTTGTTTGGCTAAGTCAGGGAATGCTAAAACCTCTGAAGAACTAAAAATGAGAATTACACAGAAAACAATGGAAATGGGCACTCGTGGTAGATGTGGGCAGTCTAAAGCACATTACACAACTAAAAAAATTTAAGGAGGAAAATCTGAGTAAATGTAATCTAGGAATTTCAGGATGCAAGGAGAAGTTGTGATTTCCTCCGGGGTTACCACACAGTCAGTGTGGCAATATTTCTCCTGTATTTTTCCATCTGAATCATTCTCTAATTAATGCATAATGGTCATAAGTCATTAAGCAAGCACAAATTTCAAACATTCTCATTGCAATCAAATAAAAGTAAGATTTGGATAAACCATAAATCCAAATCTTCTCCCCAATAAAGTGTTTGGATAGCAGTAGCTCTTTAATCTTTGGAGTGATATAATTGATGAAGTGATCCATGAACTGAGATCTTGAAAATTTTAAGTGAAGAATGATACATATTATTATGAGGAAAGTGCTTTATAAATACAAAATATTAGTGAAAAGGGAGTTGTCTACGTCATCGTCGTCATCATCATCATCATCATCATCATCATCATCATCATCATCCATTTTCAGGATGACACTTTCCTGAAACAGATCATACAACTATCATAAAAGGTAATATCACAGAAGATTTTCCCGTGCTTAAGAAGTTCAACAATCTTCAGATTTGCTTGTAGTCTTAAACTTTTAACAGTAGAGTATTTAATCAACTCTTTGTTTGCCTTACTTACAATCTCATCTCTCAGTAAGGAAAATAATGTTATTTTTTAGTTAATTATTACTCAGAAAGAAAATGTGGAATGTGAAGCAGAATCAACAGGAACACTGGGAGAAAAAAAGGCTTTTCTAAAAAAAAAAAGCTTGTAATAGTCAAATAAGAGAGCCGGTCATTAAACATTTATTAAGCACTCACTGTGTGCCACACACTGTGCTAATCACTGAGAATACAAAACAGGCAAAAGACAGTTTCTGCCTTATAGGAGCTCACAATATGAGGAGATTGGTTAGGAAGTGGGAGAGACAAGCAAACAAACATGTACAAACAAGCTATACATAGAATGAATAAGAAATAATTAAGAGAATGAGGGCACTAGAATTAGGATGGATTAGGATTTATGGTATAGGAAAATGCTATCATTATTCCTAAAAGTGTTATCATTCCCAAGATAGTTTGAAAGAAAGGTTGGCTGAGTTGTGTATGATGAGGGGAGTCTAAAAAACAAAACTGGGTAAAAAAAACCCTATATGTTTAAAAATATTTATAGCAACTCTCTTTGTGGTGGCAAAGAACTAGAAATTAT
>JAQQSU010019971.1:0-10147 GCA_028627135.1 Pseudochirops cupreus | reverse complement strand
TTCACATTGCCTTCTATTTTTCCATTTGTTTGGATCTGTTTAATAGTATCTTAATTTCTTGAAAATTCATTAGCTTCCATTTGCTCCAATCTAATTCTGAAGGAATTATTCTGTTAAGTGAGCTTTTGAAATTCTTTTTCCATCTGGCAAATTTGGCTTTTTAAGGTATTCTTCTCCTCACTGGCTTTTTGAACCTCTTTTACCGTTTGAGTTAGTCTATTTATTAAGGTGTTATTTTCTTCAGTCAGGTTGTTGACTCTCTTTCCATGATTTTCTTGCATCATTCTCATTTCTCTTCCCAATTTTTCCTCTACTTCTCTTACTTGATTTTCAAAATCCTTCTTGCACTCCTCCATGGCCTGTGAGCGGTTCATATTTTTCTTGGAAGCTTTTGATGCAGGAGTTCTGACTTCATTGTCTTCCTCCTATTCTTTGCTTTGATCCTTTTTGTCCCTCAAAAACAAATCTAAAGTTGGATTGCTGTGCTTGCTTTGATTCCTTTGCTTGCTCATGTTGCCACTCAGTTACTTGACATTTGAGCTCTTTGCCACAGGAGAACTCTGATTCCCAAGGGAAGAGCTTTGTCCCAAATTGCTGGGGTTTTTGCTGCTGCTGGAACTATTAGGAGGGTGACTTCTCTCCAGACACCACAAGCTCTGGCTCACTGGTCATACACCTCAGGACTACCACCCAAGACCACAGTCCAAATCCAGGCAGGTTAAAGTAAGAGCAATTACCCCCTGAATGGTTGCCTGGTCCCCCTATGATCTGCAAGCCAGGAGCTCTGAAGCAGCCACGTGGAGGTGGCTGCAGGGCTGCCACACCTCCGCCATTTCTAGCTCTGGGGGCAGGGGCCAGACCCATTCCTCTGTCCCGCCCAGTTCTAACAGAGTTCTACACTGACCTCTCACTTTTTCTTTGGCATTTATGGGTTGATAATTCTGGAAACTGCCACTCCTGCTGGTGATCCACTCTCCCCTTGACTCTTAACTCTTTTTAAAGTAGGAGTCTGATTTCAGGGTGGAGGGTGGACTGTCCCAAGCTTCAGAGTTTTTGTGCAGGTGTCTTCAGAGATACTTCTCTGGACCTGTAAGTTTTCAGTTCTTTGAAGCTGGTATGATCTAATCAGAGGTGTTTGCTAATCTCCTGGCCTGTACTCTGGTCTGTGAGTGACCACAAGCACTCTTTTCTACCCTGAAACAGTGAGGTGGGTCCCCTGCTCCACTGTGGCTGAAGAGCTCTGTTGTGCTAGTTCCCCCCTTCACCCTGGGACTGCCACCCAGGACTACGAACAGGCTTCAAGTATGGGCAAAGCAACAGAATCTGGAGTCAGTGCTAGCAAAGAGACTTCTATAATCTCCTTCTGTCCAGTTATTTGATCCCTTACTGTCTGTGGGCTAAGAGCTCTGGAAACTACCACTGCTGCCACTGAGTCAGTTGTACCCAGGCCTACTGCTGGTTTGCTGAGTTTGAGACTGAGCTGGTGCAGCCTGAGTTGGACTGTGCTTCTGTGCACCCTGGTGTATCAGAACTTTCCTAATGACCTAAATTGCCTTGGGTTGGAAAATTGTTTCATTCCATCTTTTTGTGGGTTCCACCACTCTAGAATTTGTTTAGAATCATTATTTAAAGGTATTTGGAGGGATTTGAGAGCCTTTACTCAGCCATCTTAGCCCTGTCTCCTTTTCATCCTTTCTTTTTGTTTTTGCTTTATTTTTTTTTAGAGGGGGAGGGCAGGGCAATTGTAAGTGTCTGAGGCCAGATTTGAACTCAGGTCCTCCTGATTTCAGGGCCGGTGCTCTATTCACTGCGCCACCTAGCCGCGCCCCTTCATCATTTCTTAAAGAGCAAAAGTATTCCATTATATTCATATACCATAATTTGTTCAACCATTCCCCGTATGATGAATACCACCTTAGTTTCGAGTTCTTTACCTTTACAAAAAGAACTAGTACAAATATTTTTGAGCTTGTGGGTACTTTTCTTCTTTTTTTAAACAGGTCTACCAGTGTTATTGCTGAGTTGGAGGGTGTGCAGAATTTAGTGCCTTTTTATACATAGTTCTATAAATTGCTTTCCAGAATGGCTGGGCCACTTCACAGTAATTAATAGGCATTAATTTACTTCTTTTCCTACAGTCCCTCTAATATCTATCATCTTCCTTTTTTGTCAACATTGCCAATCTGATAAGTATGAAGTAGAACTTCAGAGTTGCTTTAATTCTCTAATTATTAATGTTCTGGAGTATTTTTTATGTGATTGATAGCTTTGAATTCCTCTTTTGGAAAATGCCTGTTCATATTCTTTGACTATTTATGAGTTAAGGAGCTTTATGACCAAAGTTCTCCTCCCTCACCCAGATGAAATGTGATATCTTGCTTTCCTTCTCCAGGCCTCTGCCCTTCTCTTAGCTCAGACAAGGTTGACTATCCCACTTATCAATTATATAAGTACTGTAAGCAGTGGGTGGTTCTCTTGGCCTCAACCTTGGGACCTTCTTCTGAGCTATAATTACTAATCATTTGTCAGCTGACTTTGCCTGACTTGGTACAGCAATAATTTCTCGGAAATCTCCACCCAGTTAAGTCTAACCTTCCTGGGTGCATTCTTCACAAGCAAGATCTTTAGGAGTGAAGGAATTGGAAAGGCAGGAAGTATAGAGTTCATAATTAAGTCATTTTGAAAGTTTAATATCATTATAGAGCAACTGCAAGTGATAAAGAGATCTCAGGTGTGGCAGGATCAGTGGGTGAATGACAGTGGAATGGAGGCAGGGTGTGTTAAGATTAGCTCTAACCTGTTAGAGAGCTGATTGTTAAATTTTCAGTGTGAGCATTTATGCCTTAGCTGTAAATAAGAAAGCAAATAAAGATGCTTGAAATAAGTGCCTGATTTATTATTTTTGATTATTTAGACTTGAGAAAGTTAAAAATTCAGATTAAACTTAAAATTGTTTTCTGTGTACAGGAAAGCCTCTTGTAAAACATTTACCAGGAGTGGCTAGGTAGTGCAGTGAATAGAGTACTAGCCCTGGAGTCAGGAGGATCTGAGTTCAAATGCTGTCTCAAACACTTAACACTTACTAGCCATGTGACCTTGGGCAAGTCACTTAACCCCAATTGCCTTGCCTTCTCCCCTCCAAAAAGCAAAACAAACAACCTCCCCCCCAAAAAAAAAAAATTTACCAGCACCAGGTGTTGAGAATTATTAGAGTTGATATGTTGAAGAACTGTAAGGTCAAAGTATTAGAAAGGTCATCACCTTGGATTTTAAAGTTGCTGAGTATGATGATAGGGAAGAGGGTGAAGAAGAAGACAATGAACCAGGTGCCTTCCATTAATTTAATTCTGTCAGCTAACATATTATTATGTTGTAATCTAAATCAAAATAAACCGTTTTTACTGTGATATATAATTAAATTAATAGCCTTACTGTCAAACAGATGCCATTTTGTTTGGTTCATCATAAGGAAACATTTTCAAATGCCTAAGTGGGTCTGTGATCTCATCAAGTTGGATGATTCCTCCAGCAATTTTATGAATCAAAATCCATCCATGCCTTCATGACTCTTGTGAGTTCCATTCTAGAAGTTCACCACACTGGGGTTCACCCAACTTGCTAGAGGCCTGACATTTAGGGGATAATAGTGCAGCCCTCTGGCCGTCCACCTATCATGCCTTGGAAGGCAATATAATAAAGAATGAAATAACCTGTATCATGAGTTATTATACATTCAAAACATACACATTTCAGAATTAATGTCACGGACTTCTAACAGCTGTCCTCTTAACTAATTTTTTTGAAAAGTATATTATTACTGTCTAGTCAGCCGAATTTGGTTTATTGGCATGCACCCAGCTACTACAGATATTTAACCTTGGGAAAATATGGAGAGATCAGACTTCAAAGCTTTTATGGAATTTAGATATTCAGAACAAAATTATATGTATGCATCTGAGGTATACAAGTTATTTTGGGAAATACAGTCTTTTAGTTTCAATTATGTTGATTTAATTCATTTTGGCAAGCAATAAAATGGTACAGATGGTGATGGGCAGCCACATCTATTCACACCAAACAATCCACATTTTTTAACCTCATGTTTTCATCATCTCTACCTTTTGTTACCTGATTGCGTCTTGAGGTGAATATGCCAGGTATAAGCCTCCTGACTGGCTGCCAGACAAATACTCCTCTAGGGTTCAAAGACTATAAAGCATTTCACTCCTTTTCCCAGGCTGCTCAATGTCGATAGAGAAAGGCTTGAAGTGAAGCTGATTTTACCTCCAACGAATTTATGGCGCATAACTATAGCAGGGAACTCAGTGCTGCTCAGCAATCCTGTCCCTTCCAGCAACTATTCTAAACCTTTTCCTCTCTTCACAAGTCCTCGTCTATGCCAAATTCTACACCCCCACTCTCCACACACTTCCAGCCGATGATTTAGCCTCCTATTTCAACTGAAACCATCTGACAGGAATTCCCTCAACTCTTTCTCAAAACTCCTTGTTGTAGACCCCCACTATCTCTTTCTCTCCTATTTTCAGTGGAATAAGTATCCATGATTCTGAGAACCCTGTACTGTCCATTCTTATCCACTTTTCCCCCAGTTTTGCTCCAGAAAAAAATGTCATCGCTTTCACGTATATTAAGTCTCTCTGACTTTAGTATTTCTTTATCTGACTATAAACGTGCTCATGTCTCCCTAGTCCTTTAAAAAAAAATCCCCCTTGGTTCTGTGTCATCCAGATTTTCTCTTATCCTTGTCCTCCCATTTATTGCCAAACTTCTTGAAAAAGTTGCTGTACCAGATGTCTCCATTTTCTCACATCCATTTTCTTCCGAACCCCTTGCAATCAGGCTTCTGTCTCCACTGATGTACTCAAATTGCTTTCTGTCAAAAAAAAAATCTCCTAATTGCCAAATGCTATGGTCTCTCCCCTTACTGTCATTCCCCCATGCTGTTCTACTTGATTTATCTGCAATATTTTACAATTTTAACCTCTTCTTGGATATTTTTCTCCTTTGGCTTCCAAAACAACATATTATCTCTCAAACTATCTCCTTTGTTCTTCCATTTTGGAGAAGGGCAAGTATTTCCATTTCTACTCTTTTCTCCCTCCAAACCATGCTTCATATAGATATTAGACATTTTCATTATTCACAGATGTCATTCCTCGCCTCAAAATCTATCTAATGCATGAAGCAGTTAGATGGCACAATGGATAACACACTGTATTTAGGACCAGAAAGTCCTAAGTTCAAACCTAGCCTCAGACATTTACTACCTGTGTGACCTGGGCAAGTCACCTAATGTCTTCCAGCCTCAGTTTCCTCATCTGCAAAATACAGATAATAACAGCACCTACTTCCCAGGGATGTTGTGAGGATTAAATGAGATATACATCAAGAACTTAGCACAGTGACTGGCATATAGTAGGCATTTAGTAAGTGTTTGTTTCCTTCCTTCTTAAGGGAAAAACAGGTGTACAAATCAATAGCTACCTTTGGACTATACTGCCTATGTGGACATCACTATATCTTATCTAAATTCTGTATGTCACTCAGCAGTTTGAGATACGATATAGTTAGACTGCCTTCTTTCACATTTTTTTCATTGATTCCCTTGATATCCTTGAGCTTTTGTTCTTCTAGAGGAATTCTGTTAATATTTTTTTCCAGATCTATAAAATAATTGTTTGATAGTTTGATTGGTATGGTACTGAATAGATTAATTTAGGTAAAATTGTCATTTTTATGACTCAGCCTGCCCATGAGCAATGAATATTTTTCCAATTGTTTAGATCTGACTTTATCTGTGTGAAGAGTATTTTATAGTTGTGTTCATATAGTTCCTGGGTTTGTCTTGGCAGGTAGACACCCAAGTATTTCATGTTGTCTACAGTTAATTTAAATGGAATTTCTCTATCTCTTGCTGCTAGAATTTGTTGATAATATCTAGAAACACTGATCATTTATGTGGGTTCATTTTGTATCCTACAACTTTGCTAAAGTTGTTAGTAATGTCAAGTAGTTTTTTAGTTGACTCTCTAGACTTTCTAAGTATAACATCACATCATCTGCAAAGACTGATAGTTTTGTTTCTTCATTGTTTATTCTAATTCCTTCAGTTTCTTTTTCTTCTCTCATTGCTATAGCTAACATTTCTAGTACAATGGTAAATAATATAGGTGATAATGGGTATCCTTGCTTTACCTTCTATAACTTGAGGATGTCTGTTTCCATTTCATTGTCTTGAATGAGCTTTTATGACTGTACCCCATTGTTTGCTTCTGTATGTAACAACTGGCAAATCTGTCACATACACTCTTTTTTATTATTTGTATCAGTGCTTTTTGGGGAAAAGGACTTTCCCCAGATATTATCTAGAGTATATATATATATATATATATATACATACATATACGTATATATACATACATATATGTATATATATATACACATACATATATGTGTGTGTGTGTGTATATATATATATATATATATATATATACACACACATATATTAGTGCCAGAATGAATGAATTGCTGAAACCACAAAGATGGTATCATATTGCCAAATTTGACCAAGAACATAAACGTAATCAATTATAGGGGAAATTATGTTAGATTTTTTAAGAACCTGAATCTGTCTATACATATCTCATCAGAAATTCAAATTATAGGATCATTGATTTAGAGCAAGGAGGGACATTAGAGGGCATCTTGTCCAACTCTCTCGCTTCACAGATGAGGAAACTAATCCATAGAGCTTGTTTAATGCCTTGCCCAAGATCACAGGTAGTAAATATAGAAACAGGATTTGAACTCATTCCCCTTGACTTTCAAATCCAGCATTCTTTGTAATATACTTTGCTGCCAAACTAAGGCCATAGTTTCTTCACATGTAATAGGAAGAACTAAATAATCTCTAAAATCCCTTTCAGGCTTAAAATGCTACAGATCCATATCTGTGACTGGGAGTTATGCATTTCCTTAGGGGCTTATGAACTCCTGGCACTTGAAAATGCATTCATGTTGATATGTCATTTGTTCCAAAGGCCCAAGAGGTGGTTAAAGCAGGCTCTGTGGAGCTCTTAGAACTTGGTCAGACATGGAAGATGCCAAGGTCATCCACTGCATCCTGGGCCATCACTTTTGTCTTGCCATGGGATTTCGATGATTCTGGAAGAGAGAATGAGGCAAATGACTTTGTACAATTCTGCCTCACTTAAATCCAGTTCATGCCCAAGTCAAGATATCACCTGATGATGTCATTTATCCTCTTAGAAAACCAAGGGTGAACAGTAACAAGAAGGTAGGAAACCAGACTACCAAGAATTAAGGAGTGATGTAGAACTAAGGAAATAAAGACAGTGAGTATAGACAGCTTTTCTCTAGGAATGACTGAGAAAGAGAGGAGAGTTGTAGGATGATAGCTTGAAGGGGTAGTAGGATCTAGTGATAGTTTTTTAAAGGATGGGTAAGATTTGGCAATGTTTGAAGGCAGTAGAAAAAGAACAAGCAGATAAAGACAAAATCAAAGAGAAGGGAGGGATGATTGAGGCAGCAATCTGCTGGAGATGAAGGGAGTGGATGAAATCAAGGGCACATATGGAGAAGTTGGCCTTGGCAAGGAGAAGGACTACCTCAGTATTAGAGAGTAGAAGAAAGGAGGAGACAGTGAGGGATGATAAGGAGTTTTTGAGATGAAGAGAGGAGAAGAGAAATCACCATGAATGGTTTCAATTTTCTTTGTAAATTAAATGATGTTCTCTGTGCAGAGAGCGAGGGAAAGGGGAAGTATAGGAGACTTGAAGAGAAAAGAAAAAGGTTTGGAATAAATTTTGTGAAGAGTGTGATAAGAAATCATTTAGGGAGGGAAAAGAATTGCTTGGCTGCAGTGAAGTTCCAGTTGATATTCAATAACATTAATTTATAGTTTGTCTAGTTAGTCCAATTGCATGACTTCTTTCAGCTTAGTTAAGTGAATAGGAGTAGAAGAGTTGGGTAGTAGGAATAATCTAGGCTAGGGTATAAAGATTCAAAATTAGAATATGGTGTGGACGTCTTCCATGTCTGATCAAGCTCTAGTTAACTATAGAGCCAAGATAAATAGATAGATATAGATATGTGTATATGTGTGTGTGTTTATTTGTGAGTGCATATGTTTGTGTGTGTGTGTGTGTGCGTGTATGCGTATATGTGGAGAGAGAGAAAAATGGAGTCAGAGAAAAAAAATGACCTGACCCATTAACTGTTAATGTGTGGGTATAGCTGTTTTGGAAAGCAGTTTGAAACTATATCCCCAAAGTTACAAATTGTGTTGTCTTTTGAACCAGAATAAGGCTGCTAAGCCTGTACCACTAAAGAGATCAAAGAAAGAGGACATCAGGCTGAGGCTCATGAAAAAGTAACTAACTGGATAACACCCTAACAACCAAATGAGAAAATTTATTTCCCGAATATTCCTTACTTTAAACAAGAATTATCTCAAATCTGACTCATCCTAATCACCCACTAAAAAGCTTTAAAATACATGTGACTATCAGGCAAGATGATTTTTTATGGAGAAAATGCTAATTATTTACAAATTAGGTCCTAAATCTTTCACGTATATAAATAATACAAAGTAACATGCAAAATTCCATTAGATTAAAATAAAGTCAGTGGTGGGAACTGTTTGGTGAAGAATAAGATAAAGGAGAAGTAGAAACAGTGAATAAAGAGCATGCCCCTCACCTCATTTTTCACTTAGCAATTTCTTCCCTTTGCTCCTGTTTTTTAGTATATAAAAGACTACTCATATTCTCTGCCCCATTTGTGAGTTAATACAATGAGGAGAATTGGGCTCTCCTTAATTTTTCTTGAGTTTTGATAGCTATAGCAATTTATAGATTGAGAGCTCCACTGTGTTTAGGTGAGAATGTATTTGAGGAAGTACACATTCATAGCCATTTCACTCTTTCAGCCCTGCATCCTATAGATCCTCGGAAAGAAATGTAACAGACATGCTGTGAGTATGCCTGCATAATGCTCTTCCCCAGGGGAATGTGAGGGATTGTTTTCATGGTTATGAAATCTTCTGAGTAGAAAATACAGAGTTGGGAAGTGAAAGACAAGGAAGAGCAGAAGTTAGGTTTAGATCAACATGTTACACTATGTATCACAATAAGTATGAAATGCACTTCATCTGAACATAAAAAATGATACCCCCCCCAAAAAAAAACTCTGAGAAGAAGGAAATCATGTACTTTTCACATATAACAGGAAACTAACCAATGAAAGGTCAATTTATGAGCATACACAGTGGGCTTTGCTTGAAACTGTCCTCCATGTGAACTTTGGAGAATGTATTCAGTTATTGTTTTCTATCTTGATCAATTGATGACTCAGAACTGGGTGTGCGTTCAAAAAGCATTGACTGCCTAAAACCTGGTCTCTATATGTGGTGAGGGTGAAGATTGCTCCAAGCCTCAGGGTAGTGTAAGTAGTACTGGTGACAGGGACTTGCCCCCAGCCTTTTATCTCCTTACTAGCTTTAGCAAATGACTTTGAACATAGTAGTTTTCTTTCTTTGCCTGTTTTTATTGGTTCTCTTAGCAGAACAGACTAGTCCAAAACCTTGTGAGAGCTCAATAGTCCCAGGTATGGGAATCCTATTAGAGAGTTTGCCACCAGTACAGCCTTAAGGAGTTGCTTGTTGCACTCAGTCCAGCAATAAATCATACCTATCTGCAGAGATGCCAGTTTCTGGAGCAAATTTTATCCATCAGTTATGCTGCATTTGAAAATGAATTTAGTCAGTCTAAATGCTTTGCAGCAAATTTATTTCAATTTGAGCTCACAATCCCAGGACCAAAGTAGTATAGTGTGTCCCTGGTTTGGAGGGATGTGTTCATACTTATTTTCTTGCTATATTTTTCTCAGTATATATTCCTTTGTAAAAAAAACCTAAGTAATGTTAATTCTTAAATGATTCTGGGTCAATAAATGATAAGGAATATACTAACTGATACTGGGGAAGAACACAACAGAATGTGGGCTCAAGCCAATGCTATTGAAAAAGATTCTCCCACCCTGGGACATTTTGGTAATGTGTATATATACATATATATATATATATATATATAAACAAACACATGCA
>JAQQSU010019970.1:0-10147 GCA_028627135.1 Pseudochirops cupreus | reverse complement strand
GAGAGAATAGACTGGGGGAGGGGGGACACACTGGGATGGCTGTTTTGGGGCGGTGGGTGGAGGAAAAAGGGGGAGAAAATATGTAACTCAAAATCTTGTGGAAATGAATGATGCAAACTAAAATAAAATAAAAAAAAAGATTTGGATTCTAGCTTGTTGAGATCTTTTGAGATCCCTTAGCAGCACTTCCCCCAAGCAAAAAAAAAAAAAAATAGAGAGCATTGCTTCTCCAGGGTTCTAATGGAAAAGCTAAACTCCCCCATGAGCCACTGGGACCAATGTCCTATTACCCTCCAATGATCGACACCACTGACTTCAGGGGAGTAATTTTCCTCTTCTCTCAAAACAGTGAGAAAAAAGAGAATGGAGGAAGAGTTTCCTGCCCTTTGCTACAGAGAAAGTCCTTGATTTGCATTTCACACTAAGTTCACTAGGGAGAATAGAATGTGGTCATTCTCCACACCTTACTTTGACAGTTTGCCCAAGAGTTGGAAAACTTAGTAAGCAAACATGGAATCATAGGATTTTAGAGTTGAAAATTACCTCAGAAGCTATTTTATAGATGAGAAAACAGACTAATAGAGAGATTCTATAACTCTGTTTACCTCATTTCCTAATCAGTAAATGAGCTGGAGAAGGAAATGGCAAACCCCTCCAGTATCTCTGCCAAGAAAATTCCAAAATGGGGGCATGAAGAGTTGGACATGACTGCAAAAAGACTGAATAACCACAGCAACGACACTGACAACCATGACCATGATGACAACAACAATCATAGAATGCTAGAACTTGATAATCATGTCATTCACTAAATAGATGAGAAAGCCCATGGAGACCAGAGACAGTGTGCTCTATTAGAAAGGGTATTGACTTTAGAGCCACAAGACTTGGGTTTGACCCCAGCTGCCCCCGTGACCTGTCATCTTCAGCAAGCTTCTTCACCTCTCCTTGAGTAACCCCATCTAGAAAATGAGGGGCATTAGATTAACACAGTACCTAACACATAGTAAGCACTTAATAAATGCTTCTTAAAAAAAATCTAGACTAGATGATCTCAAAGTCCCTCTCCTGATACAAATCCTGTGATCATAAAACCACAGAAGGTCAGAAGCAAAAGAAGTCTTAGAAATAATCTAGTCCATGTCAATTCAAGAAATATTTATCAAGTGCCTGTTTACATGCGAAGTACTGCCTTAATGTGATGCAAAGACTAAAACAAATAAACAAATAAAAACCCTCAAAATAACACACAGAAACTTACACTCTATTGGTCCAGCCTCCCTGGTCCCCTACCTCTATTTGGGAGGTGAAGAAAACAAGACCCAGACAAGACAAGTGACTTGCCCAAGATCACACAACTAGTTAATGGCAGATCTGGGGCTACAGTCCAGGTTTCGTGACTCCCATTCCAGTCTTCTTCCCATTATGCCATGCACCTTAGCACCACATTTCCCGTTAGTCAGTCCCAGGAGAAAGGTTAGCCCTTACAGCTTCCCTTTATGGAAAGAACAGAGGTAGAGGTTGACTCAGCAAATCCTCTGTCCATCAAAGGCAGAGCTAAGGCTTGGACGATGCCTGTTTTCCAATCCCATGTTGAGCCCACTGCCCTGGGAGGCTTTGTTTTGGCCTTGGTCCAAGGCTTTCCAAATACTGTGCAAACATTGGCTAATGAAACCTACTATGAGGTAGCAGGGGAGAGGGAGAGCTGTGGTGTCAAGAGTGAAGATAAGATCTGGCCAGGGAGTACTCACACTCATCAAAATCAGGATCTGTGGCTGCAAAGCAAGCAAACCAACCAGACCGACTGTTCTGCCCACCCAGGGCAATGACCTCCTGAGTTTGTGATGGAGAGAAATAAATACAGTACAAAAAAAACCCCACCACAATCTTTTAACCCATTCATTCATCTTGAGGATGTCAAACTCTCTCTGTCCTCTGCCTCCCTCTGTCTTTCTGTCTCTGTCTCTCTGTCTGTCTCTCTTTATCTCTCTTTCCTTCTCTGTCAGTCTGCCTGTCTGTCTTTCCACCCCTCCCCCGACTTGGTAATTCCTGGACCTAGCTCATACATGCAAGTTGTCTTTTGTCTTTGTATCTCCAGGGCCTGGCACAGTGTCTAGCACATTACAAGAGTTTAATAAATGCTTATTAACTCATTGGCCAAGGCTCTTGGCAACTAGAAAGCTAGAGAAACTCAGTAGCTCCATCAGAAGTCCTATGATGGATACTTAAGCATCTCTCCTCACTGCCCCTCCAATCAGCACCATCAAATTCTAGGAGCAAGTTGAGTTTTGTTTTTAATTTTGCCACACTTAATAACCAGATAGGTAGATCTCTCAAGAATGAATCAGTCAGCTAGGTGGCACAGTGAAGCTTTGGCTTGGAGTCAGGAGGACCTGAGTTCAAATCTGACCTCAGATACTTACTAGGTATGTGACCCTGGGAGAGTCACTTAACCCTGATTCTCCTCCCCCCCCCAAAAAAAGGAAAAACAAGAATGAACCAGTGGCAGGTCCTATTTGGAATCAGGGCCATAGCATGGCCCCCTCTAGCCTTTAATTATTCTAAGTATCCTAATCAAACCATCATAAAGTGAATCACATGCTGTTCTTATTACCTGGTGATTCTTTCAAGGAGAAGCGTGGAAATGAAGAGGAAAGGACTCATTTCAACTCTGCTAACTATAATACATAGATCTTATTCTTTCTGCTTTTCCTTAATGAAACCATTCTAACTTCCAAAGGCAAATCCTGATCCTCTGATAAATCAACCAAGCATTTAATAAGCCAAGTACTGTGTTGGGCACTGGTTATTTTTATATATCCCTATAGATCCAGGAGGAGGGGCAACCTATGGTATATGTGTCAAAATTGACTATTTAGTGGCTCAAGGGGCCTGCTACCCACACTCCTTTTCCCAACTATAAACTATTGCTTATCTCTGACCCCACTTTAGGATTCATGGGAGAGTTGGCATCCCACTCTGTTGACTTGAGAGAATCAACATCTCTACCCTTGGAAGTGTCAGAAGACTTGGGCTGGAAACCTTGGCACATCACTTTTTAAAGTTTGTGTTCCTCTGCTATAGATCTTTGGTTTTTGCATTACACTTATCTGAATGGGGATAGTCTTCTCCACCACGAATCCAAAGTGAGCATGTACTGAATAGTAGTATTGAGGGTGGTGGGTGCATGTTACCAAGAAACTACAAGCTGAGTCATAACTAACTATAACTTTGGATTGAATTCAGTTGGAGGAGAGGATACAGTTGTGAAGAGAATAATACTCACAAAGGTCTCCACTGTGTTAGGAGGGGGAAAGGCCTAAAGATGTTTGAGCATAAGATAGGCCTTCAGAAAGAGTGTCTTGCAGAGATGACTGTCCTAAATGCCACTAGAGAACCCCAAGGGGAAACTCAAGGCTATTGCTCACCAGACAGAGAGACAGAGATGGAGACAAAGGGAGACAGAGAGACAGAGACAAACAGAGAAACAGATAGGGAGACGCACACACAGACAGAGAGAGAGAGAGAGAGAGAGACAGACAGACAGACAGACAGACAGAGACAGAGACAGAGAGAATTTGGCATCCTCAAGATGAATGAATGGGTTAAAGAATTGTGGTGATTTTTTTCTGCTGTAATTTCTCTTTATCATCCCTCCCAATCCCGAGAAAGTATACCTCCCCTATGTTGTGCCATGGGACAAAACCCCATTAACCCTATGCCAGTCTTTGATTAGTCTTTATGCTAATCTTTGATTAGATGACATGCCCCTTAATTTTAGAGATATTATGATTTAAGGGGGAGCCAAGAGTAGGGTAAATATTGAAGGCAAGGAACCAATCTGGTTGAAAAAATATAGAGATACAATCCCTTCCCCTTAGCTGAGAGGATGGTGACAAGATCAGAATCATGTTGGATGAGTCAAGAAAGGCTACCCAGAGAAACTCCATTTTGATCAAAGAGAAAGAAGGACTCCCAGGACCAGGAAACTATGCCAATTAAGGAATCTTCCACAATAAGGAGATTAATAAAGGCTTTGCCTTTGAGTCATTCCTTTCTTTAAATCTTTCCTCTTAATACTTACTACCTAAGAGATCTGTCCATTGGTGATCAATATAATTTAATCTCCTTGGGCCCTGGACGTCTTATCTATAAAGTGAGGGGAGTAGCTCTCAATGGCTCTCTAGGAAGGGGGATGATTCCATTTGGAAAAAAAAATGTCATGTAAAACTAAAGCTATTAATATATACTGTGTATATAGTATATATTCTACATATTTAAAGTGTGTGTATATGTATCTATGTATGTATATATAGTAAGGGGGGAAATTATTTAGTTATGATGACCAGTCCAGAGAGTGGAGATGGTATGTTATGTTCAGGGATATGACTTGCCCTAGGTCACACATCGACTACAAATGTAGGCTCTTTCCAAGGCAGTGACCTGTTTCTCATGAGAAAACGGAAAGCTGAAACAATGAACCTGATCATTTACCAGGCAGCTCCATGATTCTGATTGCTCAAAGTGACCGAAAGGAAGCTATCATGATGCCATAGGAAAGGTACATGAGGGCCCTCATATCTGTCAGTCCCAGATGTGCTCAATTCAAGAGCGCAGGTTGAATAGCTATGAAGTCTGATTCAATACATTTAATCTTCTGCCCAACCTTGACATATAAATAATAGGCTTAACAAGAAAAAACAACAGGAAGCATAAGGAAAGCAGAGTTACAAGGAGCTAAGTAGTCTCAACATAATTCATTGACATCCCATATACAAGATAAGGACTGAGTCTGAGTAGAGCCATAAAAAGGATTTACTTCATCTGGAATGAAAAAAAACCATTGATTGAGGGAAGAGAGGAGGGAAGATTGACGTGGATGGCTGGTTGACTAGCCTGGGGTAGGAGTATGCAACAGCAATGCAGAACTCAGAGTGAGGATGAGAGCAGTGCATGGAAGTATTAAAGGCAGTGGAAGCCTGGAAGGTGGGGATTGCTGTAACTCACCTTGCCCTAGCCTCACCCACAGCACTTGGGACAAAGACCCTGTCCATTTATGTGTTGTTTCAACTTCTCTCCATTGCCATTAAACCAAATGCATCTTATAAAGTATATAAAGAATATTATGAATGTAGGCTATTTCAGGTAGTATGTTGCAGTAGAAAATGTACTAGATATGAAGACAGAAGACAAAATTATAGAATCACAGAATCAATGAATATGAGAGTTGGAAAGGACCTCGGCAGCTATCCAGGCCAAGTCAGATACCAAAGCAATCTTTGCTATGGTATAACCTACTACTGGGCATTTAGCCTTTGCTTAAAGATCTTCAGTGTTGGGGGAGTGGGAAAAGTTCCTAATACCTCTTCAGTCAGACAGTCCATTCCATGTTCAGGTAACCTTAATTATTAAGAGTTTTTCCCCCCAAACATCACACCTAAATTTGCCTCTTTACTACTTCCATGTATTGAACACCCAAGTGTGGCTGATATTAAAAGCTCTGCTTTTCATACTGTCTCTTCCATGGTGATCTCATCAGTTCTCTTGGATTCATCGTCTCCGTGTAAATGACTCCCAGATCTACAATATTCAGCCTTCGTCTCTCTTCTGAACTCTACTGGATTTCCCATTGACATTTTAACCTCAATGTGTCTAAAGTAGATTATTTTTTATCCAAACCAATCCCTCTTTTTAGACTTTCCCATTTTTTCTAAGAGCTATCCGGTGCTTTCTGTCATCCAGGTTCACAATCTTTGAGTCACCCATGAATTTTCCCTCGTTCTCCATCCCTGTGTCCAATCAGCTGCCAAATCTTGCCGATAGCATCTCTTTCATCCATACTCTTCTTCCAATCTCTACCATAGTTCAGGGCCTACTCACCACTCACCTGGACTACTTCCATAGCCTCCTGATTTATCTCCTTGCCTCCAGTCTCTCTCCTCTTCACTCAACCTTCCACACTGCCACCAAATTGCTGTTCATAAAACACAAATATCACAATGGCGCTCTCCTACACAAAAATCCCCCTGAGGGCTCTAGGAAAAAATACAAACTCTTCTGATGCTTAAAACTTCTTGCAATCTGGCTTCCATTTACTCCTGGAATCTCACTTCTTGTTACTCCCCTTCACAACGTTCTGTTTTTGGCTAAACTGGTCTATCAGTTCCTAGATTTCCTACATGCATCCCTTTGCACAGACGGTGTGCATCTGGAATGTGCTTCTGCCTTGTATCTGTCTCACAGAATGCCTGGCTTCCTTCAGAACACAGCTCATGGGCAGCCTTTTCTACGAGGCCTTTCCTGCTTGAATGAATGAATGATGTGCATCTCTCAATTACCTTTTATTTTATATATATTATATATTACATATACACACTTACACATACAATATACATACAAAGCACACACATACATGTGTGTGTGTATATATGTATGTATGTATGTGACTTTGTACTTATACATGTTCATATGACATCTCTCCCCTCTCCCCCCACCCCAGCCCCCATTCCAAACATGGATAATGTAAGCTCTTAGAGAGTAGGGATTGTTTTTGTTTTTGTTGTCATTGTTGGCATCTCCAAAGCTTAGCACAGCAATTAGCCCATAGAAGGCTCTTCATTAAATGTTTGTTGAGTTAAATGACAGATCTGGACATCCCAGGAAACGAGGTGTCAGTAGGTATCCCAAACTGGACAGAGAAGCCACTTGCTCAGGGTCACTGGGGGAAATCAGTGGCAAGTCAAGGATTTGGCCTTGGGGGTCTTGGTTGTCTGTCTTGTCCATTGATCTTTCTATGTCACCAGCCTGCAGAAGTTTCCTAATGATTTCTCTTTCAGGGCTGTCTCCACCTAGCTAACGTTTGTTCCCTATTGATCCAATAACAAGCCCTGTTAATTTTTAAGCAGATTCCAAGGTCCAAAGGACTGATTTTTGTTTAAAAACGAATTGCATTGGAGAGGACGTGTTCTCTAGATAATCTCAACTGGTTCACTAGCCAAGACCTTCTAAGTAAATATAGCTGCATAGTGAAGCAGGAGGGGTGGGGGAAGGGCAGAACAGGGCAGGCTGTCTTTTGCCACAGAAGATTCTACAAACCCAACAAACAAGAAAGTCAGAAGAGGTTCAAACTTCTCAATCGAGCATAAAATACTGACTCCACATGCCCAGAGATCTGACATGAAAACACGTAGTCCAAATTTCCTTCCAGATTCTCAGCATCACTGGAATTCAGGACATTTTGGACCACATAGGAAATCGCCACATAGAAAATAAGGGACATTGACTCTGGGGTGATTCACCCAGTCATGTTGCCACAAGGGAGTCAATGATCATTGTCAGGGATTCAAATAAATAGGAACTTATATTTCTATGAGATTAGAAACTTCCAAACTATTTTCCTCATGGAACAGTCCTAGGAGATTCATACTATTAGTAGTATTATCCCCATTTCACAGATGAGGAAACTGAAGCTATAAGAGATGTGTCTGAGCTAGGATTTATATTCAGTTCTCTCTCTCTCTCTCTCTTTCTCTCTCTCTCTCTCTCTCTCTCCCTCTCTCTCTGTCTCTCTGTGTCTCTGTCTCTGTCTCTGTCTCTGTCTCTCTCTCTCCCTCCTCTCTCTCTCTGTCTCTTTCTCCTTCCTCCTCCTCTGTCTGTCTCCCCCTCTGTCTCTGTTTCTCTCCTCCTCCTCCTCCTCCTCCTCCTCATTTGGCAAAGGGAGCACAGAGGTTATCTAACCCAATCCACTCATTTTATAAGTGAAAAATTAAGTCTCAGAAAGGACATGACCAAAAACAGTGCCAAAGTAAGGACAAACTGCTCCTTTTATTTTTCCTTTTGTCTGACTCCCTTCAAAAACTTCTCTTATAACTTATGGAAACATGGTTCACTCCAGAATTTTATATCGATCAAAACTGAACTGGGGTTTTGTTTTTTTTGGAGAGGGGAATGCAGGGCAATTGGGTTTAAGTGACTTGCCCAAGATCACACAGCCAGTAAATGTTAAGTGTCTGAGGCCAGATGTTAAGTCAGGTCCTTCTGACTCCAGGACCAGTGCTCTATTCACTGCGCCACTGAGCCACTCCAAAACTGAACTCTTTAATTCTTTTTCCCTTCTCTTAACCCGACTAAGCTCCTCTCCTGCAATTTTGACCTCTAATCCTGACCCCCAGACCTGACCACCATTCTAACCAGCAGACCTCAATCTCGACCATAATCTGCACCTACCTTTCACCTTCCTGCTCTTCCCCTCCATTGTGACAGTTTCCTCTTGCCTCTTTTATATGAGATAATTTACTCTATTCTATCTCTCCCTTTCTCCTTCTCCTATTATATTCCTCTCTCATCTCTTAATTTTATTTTTTAGATATCATCCCTTCCTATTCAACTGATCCTATTCAACTGATCCTATATACACACATTCTGTTGTGTGTATATAGATTAATCCTATATACACACAGTCCTCTGTTTCATTGAATGACCATATTTTCCCCTGAAACATTATACTCAATTTTGCTGGGTAGGTGATTCTTGGTTTTAATCCTAGCTCCTTTGATCTCCGGAATATCATATTCCAAGTCCTTTAATCCCTTAATGTAGAAGCTGCTAGATCCTGTGTTATCCTGATTGTGTTTCCACAACACTCAAATTGTTTCTTCCTGATAGCTTGTAATATTTTCTCCTTGACCTGGGAACTTTGGAATTTGGCTATGATATTCCTAGGAGTTTTCTTTTTGGGATCTTTTTCAAGAGGTGATTGGTGAATTCTTTCCATTTCTATTTTGCCCTCTGGTTCTAGAATAACAAGGCAATTTTCCTTGATAATTTCTTGAAGAATGATTCCTAGGTTCTTTTTTTGATCATGGCTTTCATGTAGTTCAATAATTTTTAAATTATCTCTCCTCGACCTATTTTCCGGGTCAATGGTTTTTCCAATGAGATATTTCACATTGCCTTCTATTTTTTCATTTTTTTGGATCTTTTTAATAGTATCTTGATTCCCCATAAAGTCTTTAGCTTCCATTTGCTCTAATCTAATTTTGAAGGAATTATTCTCTTCAGTGGGTTTTTGAAATTTCTTTTCCATCTGGCCAATTTGGCTTTTTAAGGCATTCTTCTCATTGGTTTTTTGGACCTCTTGTATCATTTGAGTTAGTCTATTTTTTTAAGGTGTTATTTTCTTCAGTATTTTTTTGGGTCTCCTTTAGCAGGCTTTTGACTCGCTTTTCATGATTTTCTTGCATCATTCTCATTTCTCTTCCCAATTTTTCCTCCACTTCTCTTACTTGATTTTCAAAATCCTTCTTGAGCTCCTCCATGACCTGTAACCAATTCATATTTTTCTTGGAAGCTTTTGATGCAGGAGTTTTGACTTTGTTCTCTTCTTCTAGTTCCATGTTTTGATCTTTTTTGCCCCCCAAAAAGGATTCTATGGTCTGGTTGTGCTTCTTCTACTTGCTCATCTTGCCAGCCAATTACTTGAATTTCAAGCTCTTTGCCATGGTAGAACTCTGCTTCCAGAGTGGAGAGAGCTGTGTCCCAAATTGTTGGATTTTTCACAATTGTGAGAACTATAAGGAGGGTGTCCTCTCTACAGCTACCACAAGCTCTGGTCCACTGGCCAGGACAACCACCCAAGACTGTGACCCAGAAGCAAGCAGGTCAAAGCAAGAGCAATTACCCTCTGAATGGTCACTTGGTCCCCCTACAATCTGCAGGCCAGGAGCTCTAGAGGCAGCTATGCGGCAGCAGCTGCAGCCTCCCCGTTGCCGCCACCTTTCACCCTGGAATCAGGGGCCAGACCAGACTCTTCTGTCACCCAGTTCCAACAGAGTTCCCCACTGACCTTTTACTTTCTCTTTGTTGTTTATGGGCTGAGAAGTCTGGAAACTGCCACAGCTGCTGGTGATTAACTCTCCTGAAGTCTGCTCAGGCCAGTCTGTGCCGACGGTTGGGGCCGCCTCAGGTCTTGGCCCACACGGCTCATGTGTGGCTCCCAGCTCAGTGTGATAGACCCTTCCTGTTGGCCTGCCAGGCTGCTTTCAGTGGGAGATTTGTTTCTCTCTGTCACTTTGTGGGTTCTGCAGCTCTACAATTTGTTTAGAGTCATATTCTACAGGTATTGGAGGTGGTTGGTGTGGGATCTTAA
>JAQQSU010001997.1:0-14810 GCA_028627135.1 Pseudochirops cupreus | reverse complement strand
GATGGAAGATCATAAGCAATATCCTCTCATAAAATGTCAAGGAACAAGTTGAGAAAACAAGTCTAGAGGATATGTGGTGAGGGACTCTTTTAAGACAGATCACCGCAAGGACACTGGAGGATAAAACTAGGTGTTCCTCATATATTGCATTTCCTCTCCCATTTCTCTGCATTTGCAAGGCTTTTCCCTCATCTCATGCCTAAAATGCACTCCCCTCTTACTTCTTCCTGTTCGAATTTCTACCTCTCTTCAAAGGTCAATTCAGGTGCCATCTCTTCCATCAGGCTTTTCTTGGAATTAGAGCCTCTTTCCTTTCCCAAGAAAAAATGACTTCGTTTTCCATTTGTATTTTCTCGACAGCACGTAAGGTCCTTTGTGCCTGACCTGTGACAGAGCTTTCTGAGCTTGTATTGGTCTCATCAATCCCAGTGGGACACATTCTACCTTGACCCCCACGTCCTGACGTTATTTTGGACCTCTTCTGGTATGAAGGAGGAACAACAATTTCCTCGAGGGCTGGGATTACTTTGGTTTTCTCTTTGTATCCCCAAAGCTTGGCCCATGGGAGGCGCTTTAGTAAGTGTTTATTGTTTTATTCTCAAGATTTCCAAAAGAGAGGAAGAAAGCCAACATTTGGAGAAAATCACGGATATATTACCATAATAATAAAATAAAATATATAACATAATGTGTAAAGAATAAAGCAGCTCAAAATATTTATAACTGCAGACCTACCTGGCTAAGAGTCTTTATTAACATGTCTATGAGAATAAAGTGTGGTAAATGATGGGAATTCTTGGTGATGTAAGAAGGGAAGAGAAGAGTTTTTACAAAGAATATTTTATAATAGCCCAAATAGTCACACAATTAAATGAAAAGGTCAGAAAACACTTCAATAGGCAAAATATTGCCATGAAAAGCTCTCTTCTGATAATGTATCCTACACAGACGTTAAAATCATGAGATTCTTTGAAAGATGCAACAACAGAAATAGCTTTATGTGATAATCTCAGATAATAAACATCAAGAGAGGCATAAGACAGGGAGAAGTGTGCTCACCGAAGGTGTTTGCCGCTGTTGTGGAGGATGTCCAGCATGGAATCCAAATGAAGGGAAAATCTCTATATTTGGAAAGGTCCAGATGCTACTGTTTGTAGAAGACATTGTACTGCTTATATCAAGCCTCAAAATGCTGCAAAGCTTCCTAATGAGCTCATAATCATTCATGAGTTTAGTCTATTTACACAGGAAAAAATAAGTAAAGAATATCTATTGTCTAGACTACTGTAGGGGTGTGTGCCTGCACAGGTTATATATGTCCCCATGGATCTGTGTAGATGTGCCCTGCAGGGAGGCATGAATGGATACCTCTAGAGGGTCCTCCACCCACCCTTCTTCAAGAGAGACATTGATTCCTGCTAAGACACCCTGTTCTTCTCAGAGAATAGCAATAGAGCTAGAATCATATCTATCTGTTGTCCAAAATATTTTTGGACTGGAAGAAATAATGTTTAGGTTCAAACACTGATGACTGCTATCCCTTCACTGAGAAGGGATGCTCCAAGCTATATAACCAAGCCTTGACTCCCTTCCCATCAAATAGCTCATGTAGCAAACAGTAAATAAACCCATATATCCAAGTCAAGAGCAAACAGAAATCAGAGAAGGTATACAAATAAGAATTACCAGACAATACACAGAATGATTAAGTTCTGCCATTGAGAGAGCGAGACTGAGAGACAGAGAGGGAGAGTGAGAGCGAGAGTGAGAACGCGCGCGCGCGCGCGCGAGAGAGAGAGAGAGAGAGAGAGAGAGAGAGAGAGAGAGAAAGAGAGAGTCAAATCTCACCCAAAGGGAAATTCCTTGAAGTCTCTAGCATAGCAGGCTGAGGATAGGGATATGATTGAAATACCAGATGCTATATATGTTGGCTTCTTCTCAGGGTCTTTATCTTCAAGGATTAGAACTCTACATAGAAGATCTATGATCTATGAAGATATGCAGAGGACTTCTAGTCACATAAGCAATAAGATGGCAGCCCAGACATTTTCTCTATTCCCCACCAAGTCACTAAGTGATGTACAAATGGAAAAGGAGGTAGATGAATAACAAAACCCAAGTAAGATATAATGGATGGATATCCCGTGTGTTCTATTGGTACTCAGGAAATATCAAGAGGTCTAGAGGAAGACCCCCAGAATACTGGATGAGTCTTCTGTGACAATTCATGATGGGTCACAGAAATGTTGCAATGTACCCACTGCTGAGATTATAGATCTGTCAAATCATCCAAGTATGTTCATGCCAGATCATGGAATAGCTAGAGACTATGTGGCATAGAGAGTTGGCCTCAGAATTAATATCTATGTCCAAATACTGCCTTTAAAATACACTGACTGCATAATCCTGGGGAAGTCACTTAATTTCTCAGGATCCAGCAAACTCTTTAAAACACAAAACAGAAAATTACAGAATAGTAACAGCTCTGCATTGGTGGAAGCAATTTCTGCAGAGAGGATTCCCTATATCAATGAAATAGCGTTTCTACTTACTCTTCAAAGGTCCTCTAGGAAACTGAGTTTGAAGTATTTGAAAAGCTCTTGCCAACATTATTTGGCTTAAAAAAAACCAAACATCAAGATGCTCAGAGTCATATTTAAAATTAAAAAAAAAATCCCCCAACTTCACTCTCCAGACAGTTTTGGAGGCAGTCAGAGGCTATCTCATGCAACCAAATTCCTTGGCTCTTCCTCTAATTTTCAACAACAGCCCCCGCCCCCATGGTGATTTCCCCCACTTAACTCCCTTTGAGAGCTTGGCATTATTTGGAGAGAAATCCTGCCTTTTCTGAAACAGATCCAGCTGAGGGTTCTCCTCCCTGGTCCAGAAACAGTCGTGTCAGAAGATGTGCCTGTCAGACAATCAGTCAATTAATCAATCAGATGAGATTCCCAGCATTCCATACTCTGTTACACTTCCTTAGGGAGCTGTCACACCACATGTTGTCTTTGCTACATCACTGTTGTCACTTCTTGTTGCCTGTTCCAGGCTTCTCCTATCTCCGAGTTTGGTATTGCTCACTAATAGCCCCATGACCACCTAACTGGTAGAAGAACAGATGAGGTCCATGGGCTGCGTGTCACCCACAGAATTCCTGCATGCAGGAAAACCAGATTAAAATGTAACTGGAAAATGTTTAACAAAATAAGCAAAAAATACAACATAGATAATGACAATTTCTAAGTCAATACATAACTCAAAGAGATCCATTTCTACTTGAATTTAATACCTATGACCAGAAGACCTTTAGGCCCTTGCCACCAAGGGGTGGTATATCACAGAAGCAACGTTTACCCCACACAAGGTAGTCTGGCTTTTCATCAAAAGACATTGAACTCATCCTTGAAAAGTAATTGGCTGGGGCAGATAGGTGGCATAGTGAAAAGAGCATTGGTCCTGGAATCAGGAAGATCTGAGTTCAAATCTGACCTCAGACACTTGACACACTTATTAGCCATGTGACCTTGGGCAAATCACTTAACCTCAATTGCCTTGCCGAAAAAACAAAAGAAAGAAAGAAAAGAAAGAAAATTAATTGGCCTAGGAAACTAAGGCTCAAAACATTGATGGGATTTCCTGATAGTCTAAGTACAAAAGCCAGTCAAAAAACCTCCTCACTCAGGCTTGATACATGTGTCTAACCAGCATGGCAACAGATAGCCAACCTATGAACCCAGAAACTGTATCCAACTGAATCACTGCTGTATCCTAGCTGAATATCCTTTCTAAGCCATGTACACTTCCCTGTCTTAATTGTTAGGTGGGCTACCATGATGGAATAGGAGTGTCCTGTTTCATCGCAAGCCTGAACCAGGCCTATGACAGCCAATGAGCTGATTGTTGGAGTTTGGGATTGTTGTTCAGGAAAAAATAAAAGCATAGAGTATGAGAGATCAGAGAGAGAAAGTAAAGCTCATGAAAAAAGCTGCAGGACAGAGCTTTAGGCGGCAGAAAAAGGTTTCCTAGGGGTAGGAAAATGGGAAGGTGGTGAGATTCTGAGAAGGTTGCAAGCAGTTAGCAGGATAAAGCAGGGACGCAGGAGAGAGGAGTGAGCAGCGGTGGGATCTGGATCAGTAGAGGGTATGGTGGAAAGAGATGTGGAGCCAGAAGGCCTCTGTCCAAGCTTTGCCAATGACTAAATTGCATGTTCTTTGCCAAGTCTATCTTGGAACGCAACTTCCTCTTCGGCAGAATGAGGGGATTAGGCTGGATCAAGTGCTTCCCAATCCGTGAGCTTCACAGACGCTCATAGGTCCCTCAAAGACCACAGGATGTTTGCAGGAGGTTTGTGGGTTCATAAACATGCCACTGCGTCTTCTGGGGGACAGAATGATGCCTTGCACAGGCGTTTTTATTATTTTTCAAACATACATAGATTTTGTCGTGAGTAATAAAATACAAATTCATCTGAAGGCCCTAATGTTGCACTTTAATCCCCAATCTTCTTACCAGTTGCCAGACTGCCCCAGCCCTTTTGCCAGTTCTGTAACCACACAGAGTCAAATGTTGTTGCTGGCCAGGTGCGTCCGACTCTTCATTCATGACCCATCTGGGGTTTTCTTGGCAGAGATATTGGAGGGGTTTGCCATTTCCTTCTCTGGCTCATTTTACAGATGAGGAAACTGAGGCAAACAGGGGTAAGTGACTCGCCCAGGGTCACGCAACTAGCGAGTGTCTGAGGCTGGATCTGAACTCAGCAAGACAAGCACTCCATGTACTGCACCACCAGCTGCCACTCCTCTGGTTAGATCACAAGCTCCTTGAGGGTGGGGGCTGTCCATCTGGAAATGGGGAGCACACCCCACCACCTTAAAAGGCCAGAGCTTTAAGGAAGCTGCAGAGCATGTTAGACAAGGCCATTCCACCTGCGGTCGCGGTCTCTGCTCGGCTGTCTGGCTAGAACTCCGTGTCCACCGCAGCCCTGAGTCTCCCTCCCATCGGAGCCTTGGAATCCTGGAGTCTGAGAAAGGCCTGCCCTGGCTCAACCTCTGGGGCAGGATTTCACAGACTGCAATGTGTGCCTTGCCTCTGTGGGGGGGCACAGGGACCCCAAAAATTTCCTACCCAGAAAAATCAAGTCAGAGGCATCTTGAGGAAGGAACAGGAGGTTTTCATTCTCTTTCCCCTGGAGAGAGGGCAGAGCTCTCCACGGCGGATCAGGAAGAGGAGCCCTGTTTTTATATCCTAAGGCAGTCAAGCCCTGCCCTCCCGCTGTGCCTCCTCCCATTGGCTGGGAAGCGGCCTTATCATCTGAGCACAAATTCTCCTCCAATGGTAAGGAACAAAGAAGCCTGCTGCTCTCTCTCAGTGGCTGGGAGGTGGGCTTACAAAGAACAAAGAAATAGGCGATAGCCAATCCAAATGTAACTATCCTTATTTGGCAACCACCAAAGTAAAGAGAGGAGGGGCTAAGAGCTTATGCTGATTGACAGCAAGGGAAAGGGGGAGGATCCTGAACAATCTGAACAATTCTTATTTGGAGGGAGGGGCAAAAGTCACCAGCAAGGGTGGGGGTGGAAAAACCCTAAGGGGCTAATGCTGCTAAGGGCTAGGCAAACGGGTGGGGGTCCAAAGACTCCTGCAGGGGCCCATGTTGATGTGGGAGCAGTAAAGGCGGGCTTGCTCCCACAAAACTTAGGGTTGGAGAAGTTTCACTTCGCCCCTTCACCCCTTTTCCCTGAACTTTCCCTCAGTCCCCAGGACCGACGCCATAGTCCCCCTGACGCCCTTACGAAAGATGACGCCCGGGCTCTGTTCTGGGGCGAGAAGCTTCTGGGGGCGCAGGGGGTGCCAATGTCAGGTCAGCTGGCTGGAGACGGTCACTAGTAAAGGTCCAGTGTGAGTGTTTATACTTTGGAAATCAATGCTGGAAATCAGGACCCGATTTATAGCGTGTGCTTGAGAAAGTATCAATAATGCAGATGGGCTTAAAAGGGGGAGAAGGGGACATTTCAGGGGGGGGAGGGAGAAAGAGAAGGAAAGAGAGAAAGAAAGAGAGGAGAGAGGAGGAGAGAGGGAAAGAGAAAGAGCAAAAGAAAGAGAGAGGAGAGAGGAGAAGGAGGAAGAGGAGGACAGAGGGAGGGGGAGAGAGAGAGAGTGTGTGTGTGTTTTCCTAGGACTGCAGAGTTTGCTATCAATCATTTATCAGTACACCCCCATCCCACCAGACTGACCTGGGCAGGACTGAATAAAGCTCAGGGTCAGCACAGGCCTCAGGCAGTGTTTCCTTTAGCAGTGAGTCATGGGATCTTACATGTGCTGTGGGAAAGGAATGGACTTGGACCCCAGCCCACACTGCGTCCTGCACGCTCTCTTCATTCCTAAACTCCTCGCTCGCTCGCTAGGTGACCCCTTTTATTTTTATTTATTTATTTATGTGTTTGTTTATTTTGGAAGCAGGTAAGCTGGGTTAAGTGTCTTACTCAGCTCAGGGCCACTCAGCTGGCAATGAAGTCGAATTTGAACTCAGGTTCTCCTGATTCCAGGACCGGTCACCTAGCTGCCTCTGGACATGGCTCATTTCAGAAAGAGAGGACTGCTGCTGTTAATAAGGGACAGGACATATTAAGTTGGACCAAGATCCTGTTGATAATTCATCTGCCCCTGCTGCTTGCCCAGAGATGCTCAGAAATAAAATCCACCTGGTTATGAATTTTCAGGATGTTCTCTCTCCTGGTCCCGGCTGCCCCTTTCACAAACCAAGGCTGCTCTGAGAATTCATAAAAGCAAGTAACATCTCTCTTCATTCCTTCTGGTACAGCAGGTACAGGGATGGACCTGGAATCAAGACGACCTAAATTTAAATCTGCTTCAGTCATTTAAAATCTGTGTAACCCTGGGCAAGTCACTTAATCTGTCTGCCCCAGTGTCCTGATATGTGAAATGGGGGTGATAGAGTGCCTGCCTCCCAGGCTTGTTAGGATCGAATGAGATAATGTTTATGAAGCGCTTTGCAAATTTCAAAGCACCATATACATGCTATTATTATTATTTCTCTTTTCTTCTTTCTGTTTCGTCTCTTCATCTTCCTCTTTCATTTCTTCCTTCCCTATTCCTTTACTCATTTTAATCTCTCTTTTTTTTAAATAATGTTCTTTTTTCATTATAAGGCTTAAGAAACCTCAAACATAAGCATTCTAGCATACAAAACAGAAAATTTCTGTAATTTTAGTGAACTGTAATTTTCTGTTTCTTAATTTTTAATCTATCTTCATTATTACAGTCAAATACACTTTCCAAAGACTTATCAGCCTATCCCATCCCAAGCCCCATGGTTTATGGTTCAGGAACACACAGTCATCCAGTACTCTGTTCTGGGATTTTTCTCCTGCTACCTGCCAGCCCCACTACTGCCAACATGGGGTATCAGGGAGTGCCACAGAAAAAGAAAGTTGTGACCCACCCAGCTAAAGCTTAGGAGAAGGGAACAATAAAGGAGAGGTAAGAAGTTAGAAGAAAAAGTGAAAGAGGAAGCAAAGAAGAAGAAATGAAGGGGAGGAGAAGAGAGAAAGAAGAGTTGCTAACAAAAGCCTCAAGTGCTTAGGTCTCAGCTAGGAACCAGATCCTACAGTGGAAAGTATGTTTCTGACTGTATCATCCAAGTGAATCCAAGCTGGCTCGTCTCCCAGGTACATCTGAGGTGGCCAAACATATATGCTGTGGCAGTGTGGGTGGGCTGTGTCTAGTATGGGCTTTCTTTCCTTTTGAATCTGACAGATAGCCTCACTGGAGTGATTGCAGGAGGGCGATCTGTTCTATCTCTGCGTTTTTGCCTCTTAAAATCACATTTTTACAGTCCAAGTTGAACTGTATTGTTGCTGAAAGGCATTATTGTCCCTTTGTAACAGAAGTTTGACAGTTCCGACAGTTCCAAAGTTGACCATTCCAAAGCTTCCGGCCCTTTTGTGGTGGGATGAGGAGCAGGGTTGTACAATGAATGAAAAGAACATAAAAAAAGTCTGAAAGCCTGCGTTCGAATCTGCTCTCTGATACTATGGCTGCAGTGATTTGTTCTTGTTTAGTCATTTTAGTCATGCCTGACTCTTCATGACCTCATTTGGGGATTTCCTGGCAAAGATACTAGACTGTGTGTGTGTGTGTATGAAATGGTGGCCCTCTCTAGTGAGGGGTGGGCAGGAAAGTAGGGAGGGAGGCGGGAACTTAAAATGTAACAAAAAAATTAAACTAAAATCTAAACAAAAATATACTGGAATGGTTTGCTATTTCCTTCTCCAGCTCATTTTACAGATGAGGAAACTGAGGCAAACAGGGTGAAGTGACTTGCTCAGGGTCATACAGCTAGTAAATGTCTGAGGCTGGATTTGAACTCAGCTCTGGTACTCTATCCATTGCACCACCTAGCTGCCTCTGATGCATGGATTAAAGACAAGCAAATCATAATATCTGATGTTTTCATGTTCTAATCTCATTCAATCATCACAAGAACCCTGTATAGCAATTCCTATTGTTGTTCCCATTTACACATGAGGAAATGAGGAAATTGATGCTTGCTTAGGGTCACATGGCAATAAGTGGCAGCAAGACAGGATTTGAATTTGGGTCTTGCTGACTCCAGGTCCAGCACTGTTATCATTGTGCCAAATATTCTCAAAGTGGGGACCACAAACCCCTTGGGGTCCCTGAGACCGTTTCATGGGGTCTGAGAGATCAAAACTATTTCCACCATAATACTAAGACATTATGTGTCTATGAAAATCCTCCTTCTTTCTCCAGCTAGGTATCGTTATCATTGTGAGGCCAGATTTTCTTCATATATTTCAATCCAAACACTTGCACAGATCAGATACAGAGCAGCAGACGTGGGAATTCAGCGGGGTTCTGTTATGCCACACATTAAGATCTGCAAAAATATTTAAAATAATGGTACTCAGCACTATTTTTTTGTTTTGCTTTGGAATATATTTTTAAAATTACATTTGGTTATAGATTTGTTATATAACATATGTATTTATAAATATTTATGTTAACATATAATAGGTTTATTTTTTAAAATGAATTAAACCTTGTAAAAAAAAAAGTATAGGTTTTAGTTTGGGCCAGGAGTCTGGTAGACCTGAGTTCAAATTTGGCCTCAGATGTCTACTAACTGTGTGACCCTGGGCAAGTCACTTAACCTCTGCCTTAATTCCCTGCAGAAGGAAATGGCAAACCACTTTAATATTTTTGCCAAGAAAACAACACAGACAGCGCTGGTGTGCTGTGGTTTACCAGGTCACAAGGCACTGGACACAAATGAACACCACAGGAAATATCAACAGATATAATTCACCCCAACAGAAACTCTTCGGGGTCCGCAATCATTTGTGTAGAAGGGTCCTGAGGCCAAAGTTTGCAGAACCCTCGCAATGCACCAACATGCCTTTTGAGAGCCTCGGATTCAGCAGCTTAATTTGTTTACAACTCCTGGGGAACATCAGGACGTAATGAAGTTTGAAAGGCAGCTAATGAGCCATTTGACACTCTCTACCCAAGCTCCATTGCCGCGTGGTGGCAAAACGCCACACTCTGGACGGTGCGGCCATCGCCTCTCCACAGCGGCTTCCCCTGCAGTCAGCTGCTGCCCAGGACACAACAGGACTCCTGCCTTCAAGGTCTCGTGCGAGCCGCAACTCACCAGGCCAACATCAGTCCCGGACGCACGCACCGTGGAATACTTGTTTGGCCAAGACCAGGCAAGAGCAAATGCAAAAGACGCAAAGACAGCCAGGGGTCCCTTTCCAGACCCACCCCCTCACCAGCCCCCTCTTGTCTCCTGCAGAGTCTGCAAGGGACGCAGCCCCGTTAGAAGCTCTCACGTTTTCTAGAAGCTCCTCCGATCAGTCGTCAGCATTCCAAATCAACAGTCAATTTGGGGACTGGGATTTTCTTCCATTTCCAGCCTTTGAGTCATGCAGGGTCAGAAGTAAGATTTCTCCCAGCTCTCCCTGGGTGACTGAAGCCAGGGAGGAGCTATTTCCATCTGCTCCAAGGAGCGGTTCTCATGGGCCATGGTACACTTCCAAAATAATAATGACGATGCCCAGCATTTATGAAACACAAAGCACTTTGCACCCACTATCTCGTTTGATCCTCACAAATCAGATCCTGACCTTTGAGGCAGGCGCTATTATCATTTCCACTTTGTGGTTATTATTGTTGAGTTGTTTCAGTTAAATCCAACTCATGATCCCATTTGAGGGTTTTTTGGGCAGAGATACTCAAGTGGTTTGCCATTTCTTTATCCAGCTCATTTTGCAGGTGAGGAAACTAAGGCAAACAGGGTTAAGTGACTTGCCCAGGGTCACACAGCTAGGAAGTATCTGAGGCTGGATTTGAACTGAAGATGAGTCTTCCTGTACGCTATCCATTGTTCCAGCTAGCTGCCCTTCTCATTTTACAGACTGAGAGACTCTCCCCAGGGGTCACACAGCTGGCAGGATTCAAACTCAGCTCTTCCTCATTCCAAGTCCAGCCCACCACCTAGCTGCCAATGACTCCCAACAACATGGTCATTATTATTTGTCATTCGTCACAGAACACACCCTTATAACAAAGTATAGTTAACTGCACTTGCTGACTACAAATCCACCAACACTAATTGCAACCAGGACAGGAGTCCTGGCTACACCCTGAGGGAAAGGAAAGAGGTGTCATGATTTAATTGAATAAAATCACCACCATCACCTTGACCACAACCTTCCCTTTGAGTTCGGTGATGAGAGCCTGAGATCCTGCCCGACCTAGTGATAATCATTTAATATCATTTTTTTGGACCTCAATAAAAGCCAAAGCTGGAATTAATCAATCAGACTGCTTTGTTTTGCTCTTAAAATGCCCTTTCCTGTGTCTTTAAAGACCAGATAAGGTCGACAATGGGTATTCTCCCTGTTTGTGACAGGATGCCTGCAATGGGAATAGTGTGATTTCTCTTTTTTTTTTTTTTTGAGGGATTAAGGCAAGGCAGTTAGGGTTAAGTGACTTGCCCAAGGTCGCACAGCTAGTAAGTGTGTCAAGTGTCTGAAGTTGGATTTGAATGCAGGTCCTCCTGACTCTGGGACTGTGCTCTACTCACTGTGCCACCTAGCTGCCCCCGATTTCTCTTATCTTGGGGGCATACTCCATATGGGGGAAAACTCAGGTATCCTGGAATTGTAATTTCCAACTGACACTACTTTGGTCAATCGTCTTGTCTAATTGTATTTACAGCTTATTCAACTAAGAAACTTCCTTTGTAAAAACATGTGGAGACCATAAATCTGAGGGACACAGACATCCTGGGACTGTCCTAAAACATAAAAACTTTGTCAATCTTGTATCAGGCAGTCAGAACTTAGGTTTTGGCTCCTTGTACAGACAAGCTCGCTAGCTTCGTCTAGCTTTAAGGGATTGAGCAATATGAATTTACCTATCACCTAGCCTTTAACCAAACTTTCAGGTGGACACTAGCTATGGGGTAAGTCACTGGTCTCATTTGTAAAATCATGGGGTTGGTGTAGATGGATCTCCAAGGTTTGGGATTCTATTCTTCTGGACCTGGGTTTTTTCTGCGTCCTGTCATCCAAGGCTGTGTAACTATGGGCAGTACCTGGATGCCCATGCAGGGTCGCGCCAGGGAGGTGCTCACTAGAACATGCTACCCCTGGTGCAGGGAAGGAAAGCCAGGCTGGATCTGATATGTATGTAGCATGGGGCAACGGGGACCCAGGGCCAGGAAACCACTGTCCCCTTCCTCCCTGTTGCCTATAGTTTATAGATTAACTTTGGAAGAATCCTACTTCTTCTGTGGACCTTCATTCTCCTTCTCTGTAAAACACATGAGTGAATGAGTGACTTTCCCATTCTCTGTCTGTGTAACATCAATCAGGAGATGATAGGTCTCTAGAATACAAAGGAATCTATGACTTTGCAATGATACACGACCATGGAAATCTGGCCTGTTCCTAAAATGAAAGAGTTGGGCTCGAGGGCCCTTTCCATCTCCAGATTCTGTGGTTACATTTCTTCACAAAAGGACCTTATTGTTTGCAGATGGGCTTGGAATGAACAGCTCCATTAAACGCTTTCAGACAGAGGAAGCAAACCATCCAGTCACAGTGCGAACCCACCTCTGGCAGCTGCCTTTCGAAGCCTCAAGCTGCTCCTTGGGAAGACAGCTGGGCCAGGCCTGTGCTGTCCTGACTCAGGCCCACCTCTCCTGGAAAAAATAAGAAGAAAAAGAACATTTGGAGAGAGGATCTACAGAACTCCAGCCTGTGCCTGATGTCATGGAAAGAGCCTTGGATTAGGGGGTGGGAGGAGGGGGTATAACCTGTCTGGAAGCCTTTGAGTCCTGGCTCTTCCTTGTAACAGGTGTGTGACCTCAGGAGTTAGCCATCCCTTCCACATTTCAACTTTCCCCATCGAGGGGTTTCTATATATCGCCAGTTGGCATAAGAAACTAAATGGGAATTTGGGGGAGCTTTGCATGAGCCGCAGACACGTGAAAGTCAGCAGACAACACAGAAAGAGTTTAGAAACTCAGAAATGCATAAAATATATGTACAGCATTGTATGACATCAACAAATTTTATCTTTGAATGCCATAATAATGTGGACTTCTTCTTGGTACGAAGGGAGGGGTAAAAGAAATTCCGCTCAGATTTTCCAGATGTGAGGGAGGGGCACACACCTCCAACCCCCATGACACGGAAGGAATAACTGCATTTCCCTTTTCTGAGCCTCAGTTTCCTCATTGGTGAGGCGGGGATCTTCACCTTTGCACCCCCTACCTCACAGAGCTGTTGTAAGAGTCAAAGGAGATCATTTGTACGAATATTTCAAGATTTTTCAGAATCTTCTTTGAAAATCACAAGATTTCATCACCTGTGAGTGTTCCCTCCACCAATGCCGATGAGAACGCTTGCAAGCCAGAGGAGACGGTCTTTTAAGTGATTGGAGGTGTGGCTCTAATGCCAGCATCTTCATAGTTCAGGCCCAATGTGAGGATGAAATGAGGCCCTCTCAAACTCCTGAACATGGAACATGAAGATGTTCACTCTGCCCTAACCCCTCATGGATGTGCAACAAGGACAGGTTTTGTTTCCATATGGAAATGGGTCTGGTTGGCAGAGCAGGGTAAAGGTCCTAGGGTGGGCCAGTCTGAGCGGCTTAGATTCTACATGGTCGGGAAGCTGTGTCAGGGCAACCAGGACCAATTAAGTCCCAGGGACAGCTTTGTCCTGGGCCATCCCATGGAGCGGCGGAGGGAGGACCAGGGAAGGAGGCTGCCTCAGGGAAGTTCTGGTCCCATCACAGTTGCGATAACCCAAAATAAAAATGAAAATCACTCGGTGGCCAATCCTCTGTTGATTGCTGTGGTTCAGTCCAATTGTTGTCATCCTTCGTGACCCCATTTGGGGGTTTTCTTGGCAGAGATACTGGAGTGGTTTGTCATTTCCTTCTCCAGCTCACTTTACAGATGAGGAAACTGAGACAAACTGGATGAAGTGACTTACCCAGGAACACACAGCCAATAAGTGACTGAGGCCACATTTGAACTCTGGAAGATGAGTCTCCCTGACTCCAGGCCCAGGGCTCTATCCACTGCACCACCCATCTGTCTCTGTTGATTGGCTTCTCTGAATTTAGCTAGGCTGGTCTCTGAATAACAGGCATGCAGTCTCTACTGCCAGGAACATAATTAAAGGCTTTCCAGCTTGTCCCACCCAACCTCGCACTCCAAGGGCGTACAGAGCTCTTGTGGTCACTTCCACACCAAGAGAAGAGAATTCTGAGGAGCTGTAACAACAAAACCCTCAGAAACAGGAAGAATTATTATGTAAATGGTCGCAGCATGGGGAGCAGTCTTCCTTGGCATTCACTCGTTCATCCAGCCCAGCACTCATTAAGCACATGCTGTCTGCAAAGCATGAAACTGAGGATAAAAAGCAGGGAAAAGGACACAGGCTAAGCCTCCAAGGAGTTTGCCATCTAATGACCTACACGCGGATCAGGATGGCACATGATTTTGCTGCTGCTGAATCTTTTTCAATCCTGTCTGACTCTTTCGGTACCCACTGGGGTAGTTTGGTAATTTTCTTCTCTCGGGTCCCCATTTCACAGCTGAGGAAACTGAGGGAAACAGAGTTGTTGTTTTTTAAGTGACTTGCCCAGGGTCTCACAGAGGTTGGATTTGAACTCAGTTCCCTCTTGACTCCAGGCCCAACACTCTATCTGCCACGCCACCCAGCTACCTTTATGTTTATATAGCACATTATCTCATCTAGGCCTCATAACAAGCCTGAAAGATAGATGCCACAGTTACTATTAACCCCACATCACAAATAAGGAGTCTAAGGCTTAGAGAAGTTGCATTAGCCCTCTGATTATACAGGTAAAGAGTGTCAGACACAGAATCCAAACCAGGGCTTCCAGACTCGCAGCCTAACATTCTCTCCACTATGCCACAAAGGCAGACTATAGTAACCACCTCATGGCATCACTCTTAGGCTATGGCAGTACCTGTAGTTTGGTCTCCCCGCCTTCGACGCCTTCCCTCAGCCACTTCATCCTCAGCTCAGTTATCAAAGTGATCTTCCTAAAGGACAGGCCTCTTCCCTCTTCTGGCTTCCTGTTCAGCCCCCCTTCCCCCACCTCCCCCACCCCATCAAATATAAAATCCTTTGCTTGGCTTTTTTTTAATTTTTAATTTTTTTGCTTTTTGGAGGGGAGAAGGCAAGGCAATTGGGGTTAAGTGACTTGCCCAAGTTCAC
>JAQQSU010019969.1:0-10147 GCA_028627135.1 Pseudochirops cupreus | reverse complement strand
AGAAGAAGAAGAAGAAGAAGAAGAAGAAGAAGAAGAAGAAGAAGAAGAAGAAGAAGAAGGAGAAGAAGAAAAATAAGAAGAAGAAGAAGAAGAAAAAGAAGAAGTAGTGAGGGCCAGAGCCAAGATGGTGACAAAGAAGCACAAAAACTCCTCAACTCCCACATAACCACCTCAAAAACCTATAAAATATGACTCAAAACGAGCGGTTCTCAAACTGTGGGTTATGTTAAATTAGTAACAATGAAAATACATCATGCATATCAGATATTTACATTATGATTCATAACAATAGCAAAATGAAAGTTATGAAGTGGTAACAAAAATAATTTTATGGTTGGGGGTCACCACAACATGAGGAACTGTACTAAAGGGTCACAGCACTAGGAAGGTTGAGAACCACTGCTCTAAACAAATTTAAGGGCTCCAGAACTCACAAAATTACAGAAAAACAGACCTCCCACTGAAGGTAACTAGGCAGATGGAACAGGAAGTTCTCATCACAATGTGCTGGGATCCAAAACCAGCCCAACCTAAAACTGTGTTTTGGCTCCAGGGCCTCCAGGACTAGCTGCAGCTGGAGCTTTCAGGAGAGTGGATCAGTGCAGCTGTGGCAATTTCCAGAATTATCAAGCCATGAGAAATAAGGACTAAGTAATAGGATAGTGGAACTCAGCTAACTTTGGGGGAGAGAGTCCCACCAAACTGCCGCCAGGGCAAGCAAGGAGCAGAAGTAGTGCCCCTGCAGCTGAGTCCATGTGGCTGCTTCAAAAGCTCCCAGTTTGCAGATTTCGGGGGGGGGGCAAGTAATCATTCAGAGGCTAAGTGCTCTTGCCTTGAGCTGCCTGGATCGAGATCATGGTCTTGGGTGGTGCTCCTGGGGTGCATTTTCAGTGAGCCAAAGCTGGTGAGGGCTCCGGGGCCTCCTAATAGCTCCAGCAGCTGCAAAAACCTCAGCAATTTGGGACAGAGCTTTTCTCTCTGGAAGCAGAGTTCCACAGAGCTAAAAAATCAAGGAATTGACTGGCAACATGATTAGGCAAAGGAAGCAAAGTAAGAACAGCAATCCAACTTTAGATTCCTTTTTTGGAGACAAAAAGGATCAAAGCATGGAATGGGAAGAAGACAAGAGAGTCAGAACTCCTGCATCAAGAGCTTCCAAGAAACATGAAGACGTCCTAAAAGCCATAGATCAGCTTAAGAAGGATTTTGAAAACCAAATAAGAGAAGTGGAGGAAAAATTGAGAAGAAAAATGAGAATGATGCAAGAAAATCTTGAAAAGAGAGTCAATAACCTGGCTGAAGAAAATAACACCATAATAATAGACTATCTCAAATGGCAAAAGAGGCCCAAAAAGCCAATGAGGAGAAGAATGTCTTAAAAAGCCGAATTTGCCTGATGGAAAAAGAATCTCAAAAGCTTTATGAAGAGAATAATTCTTCAGAATTAGAGAAAAGCAAATGGAAGCAAATGACTTTATAAGAAATCAAGATACTATTGAATGGATCAAAACAAATGAAAAAATAGAGGGTAACATGAAATATCTCCTTGAAAAAACCACTGACCTTGAAAATAGATCCAGGAGAGACAATTATTGGAATACCTGAAAGCCAAGATCAAAAAAAAAGAACCTAGAAATCATCCTTCAGGAATTTCTCAAGGAAAATTGCTCTGATATTTTAGAACCAGAGAGCAAAATAGAACTTGAAAGAATTTACCAATCACCTCTTGAAAACGATACTCGAAAGAAAACTCCTACAAATGTCATAGCCAGGTTGCGGAGTCTCCAGATAACAGAGAAAATACTACAAGCTGCCATGAAGAAACAATTTGAATACTGGGGAAACACAATTAGGATAACCCAGGATCTAGCTGCTTCTACATTAAGGGATCAAAAGGCCTGGAATATGATATTCTGGAGATCAAGGGAGCTAGGATTAAAACCAAGAAGGACCTACCCAGCAAAATTGAGCATAATGTTTCAGGGGAAAATATGGTCATTCAATGAGGTGGAGGGCTTTCAAGAATTTTTGCTGAAAAAAACAGAACTGAAAAGAAATTTGATGCTTAAATACAAGAAGCATAAGAAGGTAAACATGGAAAAGAAATCATAAGGAACTTATCAAAGTTGAACTATTTACATGCCAATATGAAAAAATGAGAATTCTAACCTATGAAATTTTTCTCAGTGTGAGGATAGGTGAATGGAATACAAATGTATATATACTTATACATATACATATACATATACATATGTCTATATAGGAGGGTATATGTATATATATATATATATGCATATGAATACATATATGAGTATGTGTATATATGTGTACATAGAGGACACAGGATCAATTGAATAGGAAGGGATGATACTTTAAAAGATGTAATTCTGAGGTGGGAGTTGAATAGAATAAGAGGAGACAGGGAGAGACAGAATGGGGTTTTTCATCTCATATTGAAGAGGAAAGCGATAACTGTTACAATGGAGGGGAAGAACAGGGAGAGAAAAGGGAAAGGGTCAACCTTACTCTCATTGCATTTGGCTTAGGGAAGGAATTACATAAACTCTAAACTGAGTATCTTGCCACACAGGATAGTAGGGGGAATGAGGATGAGAGGTGGGATAATGGAGGGGAGGGGAGGGGAGGGAGAAGAGTTGCTGGAAGCACACACTTCTGTAAAGAGACAGGGACAGGGTAGAGAAAAGAACAAGGAGGGGGCAGGATAGGAAGGAGGGACATATAATCAGTCTCTCAAAATATGTCCATTATGGAGATGTTCTGTGTAACAACACATGTTCAGCCTGTATTGAATTGCTTGTCTTTCCAGTGGGGGTGGGTGATGAGGAATGAAGGGAAAGAATCTAGAATTTAAAGTTCTATAATCAAATGTTAAATATATATATATATATATATATATATATATACACACATATATATACATATATATATACACACATATATATATACATATATATGTATATATATATATATATATGTATATATATATGTATATATATTCAGGTACTGGTGTAGGAGGATCCATCTTCTCCTACCTGAAAGTCATAAGGGTTATGGGGGACATAGGAGAAAGCAGATTGAGGGAGGAGCTATGCAGTGGGATAGGGCTGTTTTGGGGTGGTGGGTGGGGGAAAGATGGGGAGAAAATTTGTAACTCAAAATCTCATGGAAGTGAATGATGTAAACAAGAAAATAAATAATTAAAAAAGAGAACTAGTAGTAATTGTAGCAGTAGTAGTAGTAGTAGTAGTAGTAGTAGTAGTAGTAGTAGTAGTAGTAGTAGTAGTAGATGTTAAGGTTATTATTTTTACTGGGATTATTGTTGCTTCTTGTATTCATATATGCATAGTAATCATAGTAATAGTAGTAGTAGTATTTGACAGTTTACAGACTGGCAGATCAAGGAGAAGCTGAATATTTAGCATATATTGATTTTAGCAAAGTATTTGACAAATTCTTTCCTTTTATTCTTGTGAAACAGCTAGGAAGATATTCACTGAACCAGTAAATTTAGTTGGATTTTGAAATGCTCCAGGATAAACTTGGAAAGAGAACTTTAGGACAGGAATCTGTGGTTGACCTAGTGCTATCTATAATTCGAATCAATGATTTAGATGAATGTGCTGGCAGTATGTTTATCAAATTAAACATGACACAAAGTTAGAAGGTATAATTCATTGTATTACATAATAGAGATTTGAAATTTGAAATTAGCCTCAGAGGCTAGAAAATTAGGCTGAGTAGAACAAAACAAAGAAATAATTGAAAAGTCTTATACTTGGATTCCAAAATTCAAAGTCATATGTACAAGATTAAGGAAGCATAGATTAACATAAGGTTTGAGGGGAAAAAATGTCTTTCAATTTACCAATGACTTTAGAGATCATGTAGCCCTACTTCCTCATTTTACAGTTGAGGTAAGTAAAGCCAAGAGTGATGAAGCAACTTGAATAAGGGAACACAACTGGAATTTGAATTTAGTTCTGCTGTCTTCCAATCCACTGCTCATCCATAGCTGTCCTCTTTGTTTTAATGCAATCTCTTTGCAATGATTATAGTTCTGTATGAATTACCATTATTATTACTGATGGATGGGCAGGATTTTGCTGAATGGACAAGAGTTAGAGGAAATTCTGGGTCAGGAAAAAAAAACTGAGAAAAGGCAAGGAGATTAAAATTTCCAAGGTATTTTTTTTTTGTTTTTTTGCTTTGCACATGAAGTTCTACTTTATTGTAAGCTTTTATATGAATGCTACTTCAAATGAATTTATCCAAAACTTTAAATGAACAAATTATTTGGTGTAGCATCTTTGAAAAGGTTATTTTTATCATGACCTTCCACTGACCAAAAGCCTTTTATCTACTAACCAAAATAATCCAAAAACAAAAAATGTATTTGACTTTTAGTCGAGTATCATCAAAACTAAAAATCAAACATTTATACACATCAAGATTAGGGTTATTAAGTCCAACAAGGGAATATTTTAAGGAATTGAATATAGGGAAGGCAAGAGGAAAAAGCTTATCTGAAATTTCTTTAATCCAGAGTGTCTAAAAGAACAATGAAACTCTTAGTTCCCTATGAAAATGCGATCGTTCCAGTATATTAAGAGTTAAGTGGAGTAAGATAAACAATTTTTCTGTATAAATGCAAATCCTACGACCAAAACTCTCTCAGGGTAGCCTCTCGTTGCATTAATTGCGTCTGACGAGTTTAATGCCCATCCAAGTCCAGAGCTGGAAATATACAAAAACTGTTACGGTCATGGGCAAGAGAAGACCGTAAAAGCACAGGTTGCTGGTGTTGCTACAGCCTACAGAGGCGGAGTAGAGCAGTCCAGGTAAAGAGATCAGAGGAATAAGGACAGTCATAGTGGGGAGAGAAACATTTTTCTTGACTGCTTATCTCTTCCTCCTCCTAATGTCTTGTGTTTAGGAGTTTGGTTTTTAGTAAAAACGGCCTACTCTTGCTCTTTTTCTTCTTGCTGCTTATTCTGATGTATCATTCTTGCTGCCTGCGGTATAATATTAGGAATACCGTCAATGATTGGGTAAGCAATTCCAGGTCTTCATTAATCAGTTCATTTGTCGATACTTCATACCTCAGAGGCTTCTTGGACAGCGGGCACACCAGCACGTCTAGCAGGGCCGCATCAAAGGCGGCTGGTTGTGAGGCCTGGCCCGACCTGGGCTGTTGGTGGCCGGCCTGGGCAATGCCACATGCACCGCCCTGTTCCCGCCGGCCAACGCCACCAGCAACATCCCCTGCAGTGCACACGCAGCTCGTCAGGAAGGCCTGCTCAGCATGACCACTCTTGCGGCGGGGAACCCACGGCGGCCTCGTTCTCGCCCTGGCTTCGACTCCGAAGACCCCAAGGTATTTTCAATGCATAATGAGCAACACCAGTCAGACTAGAGTTAACAGTTCATATAGGCAAGTAGGGAAAGACAGTTTAGAAAGTTGGTCTGTCAAGAAGATACAGGATCTTAAATATTATTATTATTATTATTTTTTGCTTCTGGAGCGGGGAATGCAGGGCAATTGCGGTTAAATGATTTGCCCAAGGTGACATGGCTATTAAGTGTTAAATGTCTGAGGCCGAATTTGAATTCAGGTCCTTCTGACTCCAGGGCCAGCACTCTATTCCTTGTGCCACCTAGCCACCCCAAATGTTAAATTCTTTAATTTGAACATTTTGAGGGGTGGTTAGGTGGTTCAGTGAATAGAGCCCCTGCCCTGGAGTCAGGAGGACCTGAGTTCAAATGGGCCCTCAGATACTTAACACTTACTAGCTATGTGACCTTGGGCAAGTCACTTAACCCCATGCGCTACCTTCCTCCTACAAAAAGCCAAAAAAAAAAAAATGAAAATGAAAAAAATTTAATTTGAAGTTTTTGGAATGACGAACCATGGAAATATATTTATTTGGTACTATGACAAGATATTGAAGGCATCAAAACAATATTTAAACAGATATATCATATTGAAGAATATATAAGTCCATTCTACCTCTTAAACAGATAATCATTAGCAGTAGAAATTGTAATTTCTTCCCCCAAATCCAGTAATAATCAATGTTGTCAAGTTCTCCCAAACCATGTTTATATGCAGCAAATGTATCTAAGTGTTCTCTTTGTCTCCTATATTTTCTTGTCTGCTCTTTACTTCTCAAGTTTGTTTAGACTTTCTGAAATGAAATGTACTTCTTTGAAACTCTGCCTCTAGCACTTACTGTCCTTGTAACATAATCATATAGATTCGATTATTCAGGGCTTGAGTTTCAGCACCTATAACATGAAAGAGTCAGATTAGAGGTCTCTTCAGTCTCTTTCAGGTCTAAATTGATGACCCTTGTATCACAAGCCCCTTTCAGCCAAAGGTGGCTCAGCAGGTTGAGTGTTAGGCTTAAAGTCAGGAAAACCTGAATTCAAATCCTACCTCACATACTTTGCAGGCTCTTTACCCTCGCAGTATCCTTTTCCTAGTGTTAAATAGACACATTTGCACATACCTCATAAGTTTTCTGTGAGGATTATCTTTAGTTATACACACACACACACACAGGTTATTAAATCTTAGTTGTTACTGTTGTTGTTGGGTTCTTCCCTACTTTATATTCTAAGGTCAGTTAAATAATGATTTGTGCAAGATCTTTATATTCTTAGCATCCAGCAAAGCATTCCTACTATATAATTTTAAGGATTTAGTGTAAGCATCATGAGAAGGAATGAATCTGCAACATGTGACTTCTCACTTCTGCCTTTAATATTCAGTAATTACTTCTATTATTACTTATTTTGATTATCACCTATAAAGTACTGTCAAATAACTTTGTAATCAAACCAAAGCCCTTTCTGAGGGAAAAGAGAAAATATACAAGGAAAAATCAAAAAGGGGAAGAGATAGCGATGACCTTGTAATCTATCTTTATCTCTCTATCTATGTGAATTGAAAACTTATGAAATTATGAAATAGGAGCAGGCAAGCCCAGTGGTTTGGGTACTTGCTAGGAAGAACCATATGTGTTAGCAGGAAACAGGTTAGAAACCATGCTTTAATAAGGAGACAAGCAGTTAAAAGGTACAGAAGTAGGGATAGGGAATGGGATGGTGAAGGAAAACAGGCAGTATGGGGAAGAGGGTGGGCATGAGAAAAGACAGAATATCACTCACATAATCATGGATTAGAGTTGAGCATGGATGCTTAGGGGGAGGAAGAATGCTTCGGGGACAAAAATTTGTGGTCTCATTTTTTAAGGTTTTGGAAAATCAGACCATCAGGTAGTTATTTCCTTCACACACAGAAATCATCTCAAAATTATTGGTAAAAAGTCAATGTCTGAAACTTAGCACCTTTTTGATGTTCTGCTGGTCTGAAGCTATGAAAGTCAGAATTTTGGCTGGAATTTACATATGATAAGATGAAAGTCTTTACGTATAATAAGACCACAATATTGGCAAACACTGCCTAAATAGTTTCTCTTGATTTGACACATATTATCAAGATCTGAGTTTCAGTTAATATGTGATACAATATGCAAAATATGCCCTTTTGTTTTTTGTGAGAATTTGTATATGACTTCCAGACTCCCTTTTGCAATATTGCTTCCTGCTATTGATCCTTTATACTATAAAATTTACTATACTGACTAGCAGTGGGAGTAGAACAAGATTTCATTTAACATACTGATATGTATTATACACGCAAACACACACATACGTGTGTCTCAATATAGATTTTGTATTGGTTTGTTGACTATTTCTCAGGGCTGTGAATAAGAGCAATCCTTTTGAAATGTGCCCTATAGTAGGTACCATCAAAGCTGAAAGATTATTCCCCTTCTTGCTTGTGTCAGGGTAATTTGAAATATTAAAAGGTTATAACATGTCTGAGTGTTCATGAAAAAGACTTTTTTTTTTTCCTTTTCTTTAGCTGGTGGTACAATATATAGAGTGCCGGAGGTTGAGTCAGGAAAGCTCACTGTCAAATTCTATCTCAGATGCTTATAGATCCTAAGCAACTAACTTAACCTGTTTGGCTCAGTTACTTCATATTCAAATTAAGGATGAGAGTACCTACCTCATAAGGTTACAATGAGGATTAAATGAATTACCCATAAAGCAGTTTGCTAACATTAAAGTGCTATGTAAATACCCTTTTGCCATTTTATGATTAAACAGAGTAAAGGCTCCTTCAAGAGTATTATTGACAGTGTATCTGCCTAGGGCAGTGATTCTCAACCTGTGGGTTATGTTCAATTTGTAACAATGAAAATACATCCTGCATTTCAGATATTTACATTATGATTCATAACAGTAGCAAAGTTACAGTTATGAAGTAAGAACGAAAATAATTTTATGGTTGGGGAGCACCACAACATGAGGGACTGTATTAAAGGGTCACGACATTAGGAAGGTTGAGAACCACTGGCCTAAATATCAAGTTGTTAGGCTACTCTGGAGTCATCACTGTTAATCTACTTTGTTTTGTTGTGGTGCATTTTAATTCTTACATATCCTTTGTTTCCACACCTTCCTTTCCCATTTCTTATAGTGAAGAATTTTTAAAGAGAAATAAGTATTTTTAAGAAGATCATCAATAGTAACCAAACAATTAAATAAGTGATAGTATAGCAAACCAGTCCCATACTCATCCTTCTTTGCAAAGCAGGAAGAGAGAAATAAGTTCTTGTTTACTCTTTGGGGCCAAGTTTGATCATTTCTATTACACAGCATTTGGTTTTGTAGTCATAAGAGAATATTCCCTTTTTATTCTCTCTGCTCTGAATTTCTCTGTGTTCAACCTTCTTAAAGTTTTTGGTTTCCTTTTCTCCCTTATACTCTTATCATCTATATATGATTTATGTAACATGCCCAATAGTCACAGGCAGCTGTTTCTTTAAAGTGGAAACCTACAACAATGACAGTTCAAAAGTGTATTGTTTTCCTTATTTACATTAGCATGATCCAATTTCATGATTGAAAGAGGTCAGCTGGAAGTTTCCTCTGCTTTGGCACATTTGCCTACTTTAAACAAATTTCCTGAAAACTTCTTAAGAAACACCACCTATCCCAGTATTGTTACTATACAAATGCTTTCTTTTTTGAGGATTTTTGCATATAGACATCAATTTGTTGCCTATTTTCCCCCATCCAAAAAGCTATATTTTATTAAAAAAAAAGGATCTCAAGGGAAAAAGAAGAGATACAGAGATAGAGACAGAGACACAGAGACAGACAGAGAAAGAAAGAGGCAGCAACATAGAAGAAGAGAGGAAGGAAGGAAGGAAGGCAGGAAGGGAGGAAGGGAGGGAAGGAGGAAGAAAGGGAGGGAGGGAGGAAAAAGGAGGGAAAGAAAGGAGGGAGCAAAGGAAAGACAGAAGAAGGGAAAGAAGTAAAGAAGAAAGGGAAGGAAACCAAAGAATTGATGTTATTCATTAAAACTCCTATTATCTTTATTTCAAGTATTTCACTCAATTTTGCCCTCTAATCAAGGTCCAATTTACTTTGTTCCTTATAACTTATTGAAAAACTAGTTTAGAGCTCTTTTCAAATGATAGTAAATAACTTGTTCTTTCCTATCAAAGTCATTGTATTGAGGCTATCACTCATAATAAAAGAAAATTAGAACTGGAAGAGACCTGGGAGTTTGCCTAGTCTAATGCAATTATTTTACAGAAGAGGAAATAAACAATAGATAAGCCAGAGAAGTGGCTTATCTAAGGTGGAAAAACTAGGAAGATCAAGCTCAAAAACAGGTCTAGTTATTTCAAATCCAGGGCTTGATTCTACTATATGATACAACATTCACAGGATGGGATTGTATCAACCACTCTAGTAAAAATTGGAAAACAAGAGGGTGGAGCCAACATGGAGGCTTAGAAGCAGCAAGGTTCTGCAATTCCCACATAGCCACTTCAAATATCCATAAAATATGACTCTAAACAAATTTTAAGTTTCCAAAATTCACAAAAAATACATCTCCCTCTGAAGGCAGCTTGGAAGGAATGGCTGATCAGAGCATGCTAGGAGCCAAACTGAACACTCCCCCCCCACTGACCCTCCCCTGCCACACACACACACACACACACACACACACACACACACACACACACACACACACACACAC